>JAMKQA010056496.1:0-57403 GCA_024699735.1 Posidonia australis | reverse complement strand
AATCTCCTCAGCCTCAGAATGGAGAATGAGGGGCGAGAAGCGGGAGCCCAGAATAGAAGGAGGGAGGGGGTCGAGACTGTCAGTGGCGCCGAACCCGTTAGAAGATATCTGACAGACAGGGAGACGTGGGAAAGAGGAGGTGGGATCGCCGCAGAGAGAGGAAGCAATCTCGCTGTCAGAGTACGTGTCTCGAGCGTTACAGAGAAGTTGAACGGGTTCGGGCAAATCCGGGAAATGTGAGCCAGCATAGAACCCGTTAATAAACGGGCATGGGGGATCCGAAAGGACTTCGTCAGAAAAGTCCTTCTCGAAAGAATGCGAAGAGGCGGGGGGTAATGGAGCAGGCGGTGCATCGAGCCTGCCAAAGACATGACCCTGCTCAGGTGCAGACGACAGGGCTACGTAGGGTGAGCCAGCACGGGGCTCAACGTGAGGGTAGTCATGACTGGCGGTACGCTGTGTGCTAGGACAGGAAAAACCCCCAAAAGAAGAGGAGGTAATAAGGGACGGGTCTACGATAAGAGGAAGCTTATCATAAACCCACGGGAATACGGGGTCAGAAAAAGCTGAACCGCATTCAGCGGTGTCAGCAGCCATGTCAGAGAACACTTGATCATTCCCCAGAGGTTCTGACAGAGATTTGAAACAAGCGCCATTATTAGCGTAGGAGAAGGTGATGTGATTAATTAAGTCGATCGCAGAATAATCTTCTGAGCAAACAAGAGGGGAAGAGGGGTAATCAGTAGGATTAACCCAAGCCTCACCAATAATCAAATTAAAATTAGGGGGGAATATTGCGAATAACCCCAAACCGAGCAGGGGGAGTGAACCTCACGAATCTTCGTGGGCCTGTCTGTAAAAAGACCAGGCGCCGCAGTCCGGCGGCTCACCGGTGACAAGGCCGACGGAGCGCCGAGGTTCAGGGGAGGGTCTGCACAGATCAAGTGCAGCTGCCCAGTGGGCAGCCCCCTGAGGCCTCCAGCAGGGAGCCCCCAGACAGAATAAAAACTAAAGCTTAATCCAAAAAAATCCATGAATCTGGGGCAAGCATAAGCATAATAGGAGATGCATCTGTAAATCACCGATCCATAGGCATCTGCTAATTCAGTATTAAGGTAACAAGATACCAGGGAAACAAACCAGGATGGCGATAGTGATCTAGAAATAAAACTACAATAAACACATGCATCATCCAGAGAAGAAACTGAAAATCGAAGGTAACAGAGCGACGGACCAAAGGAAACCGTCAGCAAGCCAGATCGAGGCGATAGAACGTCACCCAGGGCAAAGAAACCCCTAGAGGGGTTACCCGCAGAGAGGAAGGAGGGGTCTCCCCGCCTTCCAATCGAAGATCTGGGGACAGAGAGAGGGGAGGGGCGCCTCCTCGAGCTATTGGTGCCAGATGGCACAGAAAATCGCAAGTGAGGGTTAGAAGATACCCGCAAAGGAACCACCTCACCAGCCGAAGGATCAAGGCGCATTTTCCCCTCGGAGATCGCTTTGCGCTTCGACCGGAGGTTGTAGGGAGGTGGATCGCGGCGAGGAGGGCAAGAGCGTCGTCCAACTGCCATATAGGGCCAAGCAAGGAAGCGCAGGAGTAGGGGTTGAATGCGCAGAGAGAGAGGGAGGGGGGGTTGGAGAGGGGAGCGGGGTGGGGGCTAGGGTTTGCAGTGTGCCGGGTGAGGAGAGTGTATTCGCAGAATATCGCCAGAGCTCAAGTTATTTTAATCACTATATTTATATGTTTGTTTGCATGTGTAGGGAGGATTCTTTTAGAAAGAGACAACATCACGGTGATGATGAACACGCAAGAACTCTATAATCTCTATCGGTTTCATGAAGCATGATCCATTTGACTTCTTAACATCCTTGTAGGATTGAAAACAAACTCTAAAAAGGAGACTAAAAGGAGATATATATTGTTCTATACAAATAATACTATTAAGTACAAAATTTAATAGATTTCACTAAGATAGTTTGAAATATTCACCACAGAGATCATTTACACAAGCATATATAGAGATGTATACTGATTCGGAGTCTTCCTACTTCAGTATTCACATACCACCGTCTCTTGAAATTCCACCCCTTAAAAAGGTAGAGAAATATCTGTTTACACCTCTCACTAAATCTTTTACATGTTTATTCAGATTCAAGCATATCCTTTCTTTCAGTAAAAGTTTGAAAAAATGAAAATTAAATTATCATAGAGAAAATAAAGTTTATTAGGTGATCTAGAAAGACTTGAAGAGGTGAGAAGATATAACGAGTCTTGTATCTTCAAAAGTCTTAAATGTCTCTATATAGACTTGTAAAAAACTGGCCACTAAAATAACTCAGGTTGATATCGGTAGCACGGGGGTAACGTTCGTTTAAACTTTGTGTTGAAGGGAATACTCTAGTGGACGTCTATAGCGAGCGTCTGAAAAATCACTATGTTGAAAGCATGCCTAGGTGGACGTCCGTAATGAATGCTCATTTTTGCTCTATGTTGTTGCTTCCTTTTGGCAGCAGACATTCATTTATGGGTGTAATGAATTTTTTGAATAAATATCTACTGTATTCCTGCAAAAATCATTTCACTAAAGTGACAATAAATAAAAATATCTCCATATAACAAATTCAAACCACATTGATCATAAATATCTTTGAATTTTTTTCAAACATCCTAAATTTAAATTAATTTACATGTAACTCACATGACATCATTAAAATATCATATTCAAATTCTAACAATCTCCTCTTTTTTATGACAGCAAAACAATTCTTCCTACTTAAAAGAATTTAAGTAGAGTCAAAATTTATTAAACACATCCATCATATAAAGAATATAAGCACATCCACAAAACTTAAACATAACATTGTTAAAAAATAATATTGTTCAAAGAAACTACAATTAATTATTATCTTCCTCCTTTGCTATATCAAAAAAAAGAAGACAATAAAACAACATAAAGAAATTATTTAGAATCTAATAGATGCTCAATAGCAGTCGATCATTTATATTTTGAAAATCTTTATTCATATACATCTTCATGTCTTCAATTACTTACTCTGGTGACTTCATAACAAAATAGTTTTTAGAAGATTTCATTTGATAAAATAGTTTTTCATAACAAAAAAAAACTATTATAAGAATAGTAGACGACTTACTCTAGTGACTTGAGCATATGATAAGATTTTTGGACAAAACTTTGGCAACCATACAAGTTTTAAATAATTTAAAAATTTTTTATATCCTTGTTAATTGTATTTAAGAGATACTAATTGAGGATTAACACCAGTAATTAATAGTTCCTAAAAAATATCATCACTTGAACAAATCTTATTATCTATCGTGACATTATGAATGTCAATATCACTATCTGGTAGTAATAGTATTAGCATGATGGTTAATAACAACAACAAATTCATGACTATGATCTTATAAAGAAGAATAAAAGTAAGCTACTAATCGAGGATAAACCTTATTTTGATACGAGAAGGATAAATACTTGTAGAGTTTACTAGTCTTAAAGAGTGACTCAACACCAAAGTTAATAAAATCATAATCAAAGATTAATCTCTTAAGCATATGATAAGAGTTTTGGACAAAACTTTGGCAACCATACAAACTTTATGTTCCAAATAATTTAAAAGTATTTTATATCCAAGTTGATCGTATTTAAGAGGTACTAATTGAGGATTAACACTAGTAATTAACAGTTCCTCAAAAATATCATCACTTGACCAAATCTTATTATCCATTGTAACATTATGAATGTTATTGTCACTATCTGATAGTAACAGTATTAGCATGATGCTTGACAACAACAAGAAATTCATGACCATGATCTTATAAAGAAGAATAAAACTAAGCTACTAATTGAGGATAAACCTTATTTTGATACGAGAAGGATAAATACTTGTAGAGTTTGGCATCCTTAAAGAGTAACTCAACACCAAAGTTAATAAAATCATGATCATAGATATTAAGAGATTTCTAAAGAGATATTTTCCAAAAGAAGAGGTGTACAAAGAGGTAAGAACAAGATCCAATACCTTCTTCTTCGATGCCATCTTCTTCTTTAGATCGATTTTAGTAGCCATGATATTGTCGTTGAAGATCAAGCGAAAAGCACAAGAATCAACAAGAAGAAGAGTAAGATTGGAAAAGAAACACTGAGAGAGACACTATGAGGATTAATTCTACCAAGAAAAGAAATCGTTGAGATTCGACAAGATCCAGAAAGAGAATCACGAGATTGACGAGAATAAGAGGTGAATGAAAAGGAGATTGTGCAGGTGGGAGATGTAAAGAAGGAAAGTGAAAGAAATAACTTAAATAAAACACAAGGTTGTCAATTAAGTCTCGTAATGGATGTTTGGGTAGACGTCTGAAAACTTTCTGAGAGGGAAGGTACATTCTGGACGTTTGAAAATTTTCTGTAAATAGACATTCGTTTATTGATAGATAAATCAAATAATTGAAAAATACATAAAAATTAGGAAAATTCATTAAAAATTTATAGAAAAATAATAATAAATATTTTCAACTAAATTTGAAGAGCATAGCCTACAAATAACAAGAAAAACACATAAAAACTAACAATCACATAGCCTACAAATACTTAAGTTCCTTCTAATTCTATTAAAGACATCCTCAACTAATGGTTTAGTAAAAATATCAGTCAGTTGATCTTTAGTATTCTCAAAAACCAATTTTAAATCTTTGATCCCCTTAAAAAATGATGTTTAATTTTTATGTGTTTTGTCCTAGAATGCAACATTAGATTCTTAGAAAGATGAATAGTGCTAGTGTTAACACAATAAATTGGTGTAGAGGAATATTCAAAACGATAATCTTTAAGTATTTATTTAAGCCATAAAACTTGAGTTCCATAAGAACTTGTAGTAATATGTTCTACTTCAGTTGTACATCATGCTACAGTGTTTTGTTTCTTGTTAAACCAAGACATCAGAGAATTATCTAAAAACTGACAAGTGTTATTAGTGCCTTTTTTATTTATTCTAGATCCACCAAAATCAACCTCAACAAAAGCTTTAAGAGAGAAATCGATATTCTTGGAATAAAATAAACCACATCCTGATGAATCCTTAACATAAAAGCTTCAATGCATTCATGTGAGATTCTTTAGGATTAGTTTGAAATTTAGCATATAAACACACAACAAATAAGATATATAATAAATTACCAAACATACTTCGATAGCGTTTAATATCCATTGAATTACCAGGCTCATCTTTGTTTAGCTTCGTTGTTGTGCTCATTGGAGTGGGTTTAGGCCTCACATTTTCAAATCCAAATCTCTTCAGTTACTCCTTTGCATACTTTGATTGATGAGCAAATGTTCTACTTGGAGTTTGTTGAATTTAAAGTCTAAGAAAGAAAGATAACTTTTGCATCATGTTCATTTCAAACTGATTTTGCATTTACTTAGAAAACTCTTAACACAAAGTTTCATTAGTAGAACAAAAAATAATATAATCTACATAAATTTGTACTATTAACAAATCATTATTTGTTTTCTTAAAAAACAAAGTAGATTCCACTTAAGTAATAGTAAAACCAATATTAATTAGAAAATCCTTTAATTGGTCATACCAAGTCCTTGGAACTTGTTTCAAACCATAAAGAACTTTTTTTCAATTTGTAAACATAATTAGGAAATAATCTATTTTCAAAACCTAGAGATTATTTAACATAAACTTCCTTTATAATAAAAATATTTAGAAAAGTATTTTAATGTCCATTTGAAAAAGCTTAAAATCCATAAAACAAGCAAATGCAAGCAATATTATGCAATAGGAGCATAAGGTTCATCATAATCTATCCCTTTTGTCTCTAACTTGTGTCTAATCTAGTTTTATTTCTTACAATATTATCCATACCATCTAATTTATTCCTAAGTAGCCATTTTGTACCAATAATAGGATGATTTGTGGGAGGAGAGACTAATTACCTCACATTATTTCTAACAAATTGGTTTAGCTCCTCTTACATGACTATTATTTGTTACTCATCACTAGATGCTTCGTTAATATTTTTATGTTTAACTAATGAAACAAATGCAATATCTGCTACTAAATCTCTAGTTGCAGACTTAGTTGTCATGAACCTATTATTTGTGGTAATAAATGAGATGATGCATGTTTAAAACGTTTACAATCAAATTGAACACATGTAGGTTGATAAATACTTTGTTTTTGCAAACATAAAGTATTTGCAATCATTGGTTGCTCAACTTGATCATTTCTAGCATTAATATTTTCATTTCAAGAAAGATTATGCAAGGAAGGTAAATCATCACAATCATCATTTATAAAATTAGGAGTAAAATTTTTATCAAACTTTACATGTAAAGATTTTACAACAACCTTAGTTCTTTTATTAAAAATTTTATATGCCTTGCTATGAAGAGAATAGTCTAAGAATATGTACTCATCAGATTTGACATCAAACTTGTCTTGATTATCTTTAGTGTTGAGAATAAAATACTTAGACCCAAAAACGTTAAAATATGTAGTTATAGATGTTTTATTATAAAACAATTCAAATGATGTCTTATCTAATATGGGCCGAATAAATGTCTTAGCACAAAACACCTTAGGTATTGTTTTATCACACAAGATGGTCGTAGTCATTTCTTGAAATGTATGGTTCTTTTGTTTCACAACATCATTCTAAGCTACAACCTTAGGAAATGAGAAATCATGCACAATGCCATGCTCATCACAAAACTTAGAAAATTGTTTATTTTCAAATTTATTTTTATGATCACTTTTAGTATTAATTTGTTTTTGTATTAATTTACAAAACTTAACAAATTCATCAAAAGTTTCATGCTTATGTGTAAGGAAAAACGTCCAAGTAAATTTTGAAAAATCACCAATTATGACAAATGAATATCTTTTTCTACCTAAACTCCTAGTTCTAGATGGACCAAACAAACCTATATGCAAAAGCTCTAAAAGAGTTTTTGCAGAAACATCATTTATCAACTTAAATGAGTTCTTAATTAACTTCTATTTTGACATGCATCACACAAGTGATCAATGTTAAAATTGAGTCTAAGTAATCTTCTAACCAAATCTTTTTTAGATAAGTTTGTTAATTATTTCATATTAATATGTCCAAGTCTCTTATGCCATAAGATAATTTTCTTATATGAGGTTAACAGACACTTCACTCCAATAGGAATAGAAACACAAATCTTATAAATATTATTATTTCGAAAATCTTTATAAAGCACATCAAGAGAAACATTATCAAGAGTATTATTAAGAAGACAATAATCATTTTTACAAAATAAAACAGCATAACATTTATCACACATTGGACTAATACTTAATAAATTATGTTTCAATCCTTCTACTAAAAAAACTTTCTCAACAAGTGATCGTTTTCTTCCAATCATTTGTGAGCGATCGACCCTGTATACACTTTACCAAGACTTTGAAGACTATTAGTAATATTAGTGAAATGAGTATATATAGCAACGACGCTTTCTTTTGGTTTCTTCTTAAATAATTCATATGTGGGTACAAGTAAGTTAATTTAAGTTTCCTTGACTAGTGCAATCATGAGTAACTTTCAAAGCATGCCACATTTCATATGTAAAGGAGCAAATAGAAACTCAAGAAACTCAATCTTATCTAAATAACAATATAAAACATTCATAGCTTTAGTATTTAGATTTGCCTTTTTCTTAGATAAATCATTTCAAACACTAAAATCTAGAGTAAGAGGAGAATATTTATTAATTATAACATTCCAAAGCTTAAAATCTAAAGATTGCAAATAGATAACCATTCTACACTTCAAATAATAATTGTAGAATCAAAGACAATTCACGTAGACGTTCGCTTAATAAAACTACTTGGACAGGATGTTTTTTTGGATGTCTGTGATAGACATCCGGATTGTGACTTCCATCTTAGGAAGTTTTTGTGGACATTCGTTGCGAGACTTAATAGCTAGACTTAATAGACAACCTCGTGTCTTATTTAAGTCGTTTCTTACACTTTTTCTTTCACTTTTCTTCTTTGCATCTCTTACTTGCACATTCTGCTCTTCTTCTACCTTTGATTCTCGTTGATCTTGTGATTCTCTCGTCGGATCTTGTCAAATCTTAATGGTTTTTTTGGTTCTTGTTAGATCTAATCCTTATAGTATCTCTCTCAATGTTTCTCTTTTGATCTTCCTCTTCTTCTTGTCGATTCATGTACTTTTAACAACAACATCATGACTGTTAGAATTGATTCGAAGAAGAAGATGGCTTTGAAGTGGAAGGTACCAGAACAAGATCATCCAATTCTTACTTGTTCACACCTTTTCTTTAGAAAAATATCTCTATAGGAATCTCTTAATAGACAGATTACTCTCTCATCATGATTTTATTAACTTTGATTTTATTAGCTTTACAAGTATTTATCCTTCTCATATCAAAATAAGGTTTATCCTTGATTTGTAGCTCAGTTTTATTCTTCTTTATAAAACATGGTCATGAACTTTTGTTGTTGTCAACTATCATGCGTATACTATCACTCCTGATTATTTGACTAAAAATTGTTATCTATCGAATGGTGACATTGACATTGACATTTATAATGTCATTATGGATAATGAGATTTCATCAAGTAATGACATTTTTGACGAATTATTAATTACTGTCAAATGAAATCTTTACATTTTCAATGTTCTTAAATTCCATAGGCATCTTTTGTTTTTTCCTTATGGTATTCTTTTACGTCATCTTTTTGAGATCATAGGGATTGTATTTCTAAATGAGCCTTATAAGCTCTCTAGACCGATTCGTATTATACATATTTACTCAGATGCACCTTTATCTTCTTCTCAACCATCTACTACATTTGCCTCGACTTCAATTGAAACCTCTTTCAATATGAATGAAGCTATGGAAGCAATTGAAGACATAAAGATGTCTATGAATGAAGGTTTTAAAAATATAAAGGACCGACTTTTTGCTATTAAGTATTGATTAGATTCTGAATAATTTGTTTATGTTGTTTTATTGACTTTTAGTTTTTTTTTATATGGCAAAGGAGGAGATAACAATTGGTTGTAAATAATTGTAGTTTTTTTGAATAATATTTTTTTTAACAATGTTATGTTTAAATTCTATGAATGTGCTTATATTCTTTATATGGTGGATGTGTTTAATATTTTTTAGTTCTGCTTAAATTCTTTTAAGTAGGGAGAGTTATTTTGCTATCGTAAAAAAAGAGATTGTTAGAATTTGAATATGATATTTTGATGATGTCATGCGAATTACATGTGAGTTAATTTAAATTTAGGATGTTTGAAATAAAATTCAAAGATATTTATAGTTAATGTGATTTGAATTAAGATATTTATGGCCAACGTGGTTTGTATTTGTTGTTTGGAGTTATTTTAGTTTGTTGTTGTTTTGGTGGATTGAGTTTTGTAAGTATACAGAAGATATTTATTCAAAAAATTTGTTCTAGTTAGGTACGGATGTGTGCCTAGATGTCTACCAGAGAGAGGCAACAATGTAGAGCAAAACGAACATCTGCAGTGGACATCTGTTGAGGCATGCTTTCAACATAATAGATTTTTGGACGTCTGTTGCACACGTCCCCACTGAAGTTTTGCATCGAACAAGTGATTTTTCGGGCGTCCGCTACGAACGTCTGCTTGTGTGTTCCTTTCAACACATAATTTGAATAGACGTCCACTACGTGTCGTAGATGTCAACTTGGATTATTTTAACGATTATTTTTTTACAGGTTCATATAAAGACTTCTAAAGTTTTTGAAGACACAAAACTATCTATATTTTCTATCCTCTTTTAGTCATTCTAGATCACTAAATAAACTTTATTTGCTCTTGTGATCATTTGATCTTTATTTTCTCAATCTTTTATTTTAAGAGAGTATGTGCTTATATTCTTCAACGTGTGAAGGATTCAGTGAGAAGTGTAAACGGATACTTCTTCGTCCTTTTAAGAGAGGCATAATGAAACTTCACGAGACAATGAGTGAAGATTGAAGTAAGATGGAGTCTGAATCAGTAAAGCTCTGTATATGTTTGTGTGAATGATATCTGTAGTGGATGCTTCCAACTATCTCGGTGAGATCTATTAAATTTAATGTTTAATAGTATTATTTGTATACAACATATATCTCTTTTCATTCTCCTTTCCTTTCGGTCCTACGATCCTTTTTCGCTGCAGTGGAAGGTGACAAGTTCACATGGCTGGAGGTAAGATGCATGAAATTTTTAGAGTTGGCCTTGTTGCATAACACATTATCGTACATAGTTTGATTAGTGAGCCAATACATTTTATCTGTTTTGTCGGAAATGGAGGTTCATTTGATGCCCCTAAAATTTGCGTTATTACCGTGTCTGTATTCGAATGGCTCATACTTTGTGGATGTCATTTCTTCTATGTTCACTAGTTTTGTTTTGAAACTCATTTTCAGTCCATAACAGATAGTGAATGGCCTCCTAACAAATGGCGAATAGTGAATTTAAGGGATTCAAGGAATTGTTTTTGATGTTGGTGAATGGTCTCAAACAGAAAAAAAAAGATGCTTTCTACAGGTCATGTTCCCTTGAGGGTACGTGTCCCTTTTTAGAAATAAGATAAATTAATGCAATTCTGCGGGTAACTGCAAAGATAAGAGTGCGTGGTGTTGCTTATTGCATACGCCTCGTAAATTCTATATTATCGGCTTGATTTGTAATATTAACGGTGAAAGACCAATTAATAGCGATTCTAATCGCATCGCCACTTAACATTACAAACCTTTCATTAGTTGTCTGCTTACTTTATTGCAATTTAGAAGCTGTAAGAGGTGATACTAATCATTTGTGACTTTAACTGCACTCGGCCTATCCATTACATTAGGTGAAAGAGATAACTGGAATTGGTTTTAGTTGTGCAGCATCAGTAATGAAAGGCCATAGTGGTAGATTTGAATGATGCAACTACATTGAGGTAGATTTCAGTGATGCAACTATAATGCTTATGCATTATGTGCTGAATACGATTGTAAGAACCTGCACCATGAGAATATTCTTCCATGCAGGAAGTGGATCCCCAATTCCCTTTACTAGAGCTCAGGTATAATGGTAGCACGGCCTAGCCAGTGTACATGCAAGAACCAGTGGGGCATACAAGCGGCAAAAATACGGGTGGGCTGTTATGATTAATGACCTCCTGTTTTTTTTAAAATAAAGAATGACTTCCGGTTGAAAGGATGATCGCATTTGATCCCACTTATTCATTTTCTACACAGAAAGTCGGATTTAACAGTTAGCAGAGAGCACACGATAAATTTTCTGTTCATCTATACATAAGTGAATACTTGTACGGTTACGTGACAAGTTGATAAGTTTCAAACAACGTGGGAATCATCAAAATGTACATACCTTCGTACGATCAACAGAATAATACACCACGTGTATGTTCCATGTCTCAATAATAATTCACCATAAACTGTGGTCATTTGTCTTTGAAATCTAAATGACGGCCTGAAAGAAATGATTTCTACTAAATTATCAACTTCCTCAAGCAGCTAAAAGCAGGTTTTTCGTGGAAAGCAGAGGTGAAAATGAATCTTGTACTTGTTTTTCTCCTGTTTTGTTCACTAAATAGGGAACAATGTGTTTCCTCATATCACTTTCTGATATTCCAAGATGGTTCCCTGAGACTGAAATGAATCTAACACGCCCAGCATCGTCCAAGCTTTTCAAGCCAATCCAGTCTTCTGTGTAAAGTTTTGTCTGCCAAAAGGAAAGAGCAGTTACGAGAAAGCAAAGAAACAGCCACATTATCCATGCAACAACAATATACTAAACTAGGTTTCTCAGTTACAGAGGTGTGACCAATTCATCATCAATGCAAGTAACTTTCATAACAATTGCCAACAGGAAACTAAGATAACCATCTTTTCATGGAATCTGAAAAAGGTTTTACAAGCATTTGCATTAAATTTGCCAATATAAATTCACTATAGACAGAAAGAAGTTTTACAAGAAAATAGATAACCATTGACTCCCGTGTACCATCTACAATATATTACTAAGAATATCGAAACATTGCAGATGCTTGATATGTTTAAAAGCCAATTGTATTCTAGATCTTAGATACCTAGTGACAGAACGTGATGAAAGAATATAGGTTACCTCTTGAGGAGGCAGAACAGGAGTAAAGGCACCATCTGGATAATATCCAAACCATGATGAATCCTTAGGGATCAAGACGGTGTCATGCTCAAACTAACAGGCATGCAGAAACGAGTAATGAATTAATAGAAAGAACAACATGCATCAACATTATGCGATGACATAGAAAAAAACTGGCATTTGTTATGCCTTGGGAGTCAAGAAAACTGGATAAATAAATATGAAAATGTCATAACTATTTAAACTAACCATAATAAGAACTAATGTATCCAAGCTGCTAAATCGTTCCTTGTACGTTGAATTTCTCTCCGTGGGGAGTTCATTGTTAAGTTTTGGAAGAAACTTGCAACCTTTTAAATAGTCAGCTATGTCCTGGATTGTAAGCAACAAGTGATTAAGAAAATGGACAAACGAAAAAGTGAAGTGAAGCCATACAAATATTTAACAAGGACACAATTGAAGGAGACCTTAAAAAAAATAATTTGCAAGAGAAGCAATTCAAACATTTACTTTATAAATACTGTAACTGCTAAAAAAACATAAATAGAATGCAGAGAACTCCATCCCTGACTCAGCATAGCATTTGAGATCACCTCACTGTAAAGTATTATAGCATAATTTTGCATGAGCAGAGGACTAGCAAAACAAGAAAACATCGCATGCGATAGGTCGCTGCCAGAAATGTTTCCATGCGATATTCTGGCATTCAGGTCTTCAAATACCATGTCAAGATTTTTTTATTACAATCAAGCTCCACAGCATAGATTGGTTTCCAATAAGACAATGTACCTTATATTGGCCATTTGGACTCAAGGCACTTGCATTCAAAATGCAATGACGCTGACTCCTTATTTTAACTAAGTTGTTGTTTCCTTTAATTAACTAAATAATGGTATTTTCTTTTTTACAAATTTGTAGTCTTCTCTCAGGTACTGAACATTATAAGCTTTCTAATAAGAGAAGAGTAGTCCATTTTCTCAGTTCTTCCTCATGTGTTGTGGTGGGTTTGGTGGATTGAGAGGAATCCTCAAATCTTTCGGAATAAAAGTCATTGCTTTGAGGAGATCTGAGATAGAATTGTCACTCATGTCATGGAATGGTTTCCGGCTGTGGGTGTCTCTAAGGACACAGCTGTGTTTGTTTGTGACTGGTTGGAGAGGCTTCTGCCTATTTAATTTTTTTTTGTATTCCTTTGCTTCTTTTGTTTGGCTTATCCTCTTGATAAGCTGTTTCCCTGTTTTTCGACTTCAAAGTTTTTGATAAAATAAAATATTTTCAATAAAATATTGATTACTGCTCCAAAGACGACTCTTATTTGATTAAGTTTAGTCAACTAAATGTTCAATCATGGGTTACTCCTCTTGTCCATGGTTGACATCACAAATATCTTATGGTAGTCATATGTACAAGCAGCACCTTTAATCCATCACTTATTCTTCCTCTTAGGTTCACAAAAATGGTCAATGGGCTTGTTGGTGAAATTATTTGATCAACAAAATGGTCAAAACTATCTTATTATAGGAATTTTTGCATGTTAATCTATATTACATTTATTCTATTAGTTTTACTCAAACATTATGATTTGAAAAGCTTACAAGTCCAGTAGTGGACTAAAGGGCGTGCAAGCCTCTCACATATGATAAATTGGTTGACCTCACGATAACACTCTAGAAGTCTTGATTTGCAGAAAGCACAGTTCAGAATTTGTGAACACAATTTTCCACTGCTACAATCTCAAAAAGTCAAAATGACCTGTTAGTAGTTTCTAAATATTGAAGGATAAAAAAAGGTAGTTTCTAAATATCTTCCCCTGCATTAAGGTCAATTAGAAGCCTAATGCAGGAAATTGATATCATGTTTGGCACTCTAATAATAAATATCATACAAAAATAGCAATAAAGAAACACTCACAGTTGGAATTTTGATATAGCCACTTGGAGCTAGATGCTTCTGCATTCCACCAAAATGATGTTAGATCAGCCACAAATTCAGACCACTTATCACACATATTAGATGATATAAGGAAATCAAAAACATTATCATCAAATTGGATTTATAACGAAAAGACAAGTGATGCTATGTATTCACCAAAACCAAGACAGGTATCTGCAACGGTTTGATACAATATGACGGAAGTTTTATCACACAGTTATCAATCATATATGTAAACGTTAACTGAAATACGAACCTTAGACACGAACCTGGACATAGTCGGAGTAGATCTCTGATTTTATAAGGGCATCCGCAAGAATGCAAAATAAACCTGACTGCAATCGGAAAAGAAAATGAAAGCTTTATAAGGTTAAGATGTAAAGAAAATCATGTATATTTATATCAAAGGATTACAATCTCCTATATATAGAAGAATACATACTTAACCCACAAGTGATCAAATAAATGGATAACACAAAAATCAATATAACGATCCATTTAGTTTAACATTCTCCGTCAAGCTGGAACATCTTTAACTTGTTACAACACAAAACCATATAATTTAGAAGGAATGATAGTAATAATAGCAACAATAAGAAGGCAGACACACAACAATAGTAATCAGATTGATTTTCACGAAATCACGCATGTACAAGATTGATTTTCACAAAATCAGTACAAAAAATGGAGGGCAGCATGTGTCCACCACACAACTACGAAGAAACGAATATATCGAGGGCACAGACATAGCCTTAGACCCGTTCACACACCAAACAGGAGAGTCGCAGCAAGAGAATGCTGATAGTACAACAATGGTGGTGCACATGTGGCAGATTAGTAGCAATAGGTAGCAGATCAGTAGCAACCACATGACGATGGCAGACTTTCTGGAAGAGAAGGCAACAGTATAGACTTTCTAGTGGGTTTGTCGTTGTCGATTGTGGCCAACAGCGACGGCGTAGCAATTTGGCGGTTAAGGTTTTCTCATCTTAAAAACTTTGGCATGTATATTCATAACAAAGGATTAAAATCTCCTAAGTATAGGAGAAAACATACTTAACCTATAAATAACCTAATAAATGGATAACACATAGATTCATATAAAAATCCATATACTCTAACATACAATAAGAAATATTCTATAAGATAACTATAGATGATGTACCATACTAAAGGATGTTCTATTTTTGTTAGAGGGGTTTGTAGAATTTAATGTGATGAAACACTTGCATGAACAATCTAATCAGAATTATTAGATCACTTATCACGTTAAAGGCCTGTGGAGCTGAACTTGGATTACAGTATACTATCTGGTCTTCTGACTAGTTATTATATTCCTCAAGCAGTTAAGCATGGGTTTTACAACAGTGAACTTTATAGGACATTATAATGTTTAACATGAATACTGATTAACTTTTAGCTAGGTGTTGCAACACCTTGTGGCGAGAGCCAAAGCCATGAGAAGGTGCAAATGGTTCTATTGTTTCAGGACTAGTTAACGTGACCATTTGACACGATAAGGATGAAATGTGAATCCTGATGTCTATCTTGCTATGTCTGTTCCACAACTTCCACCTACTAGAGCAACTTCCGTATTGCTCATCATTGGTAAGGCTTGATTTATTGGACAAGTGCTTTCTTGTTACAATGATGTGATTAATTTAACAGGAATTAACAACATGATCTGAATTGTGCAATATAAGTTAATTTAAGATATGGTAAAAGACGTTAGTCTTGGCCAATTTAACTTCATCTCAATTTTGATGATAACAAAATATACTTGTATACTAACCCTTCTTAGGATTTATTTGGTAGAACTTCAATTTTTGAATCCAGGTGTAAAAGCTAACTTCTAGTTAAAAACTGTTATAACCTAACTTATGGAAATATAAAGGAATTATTGTTCTAAAAGCTACATACTTCTAAGAAGTTCGTAATGTTTGGTAAAACTGTTGGACCATTATAACTTCTAGAGATATGTTATATACTCAAAAGTAGACCAAAAACTCTACTAAACGGACCCTTAATAGGTCTAAGAAGAGTTTTATAGACTTTAGCAAAAGAAGAAATTAAAATAGGCTAAAAAGAATTTACATGATAATTCAAGTCGATTTAAGTTGAATCGTTCAAAGATAGGAACTTAAGTTTCTAATATAAGCAAACTTTGTGTAAATGTAATTTATTGTATTCTAAAACTTATAATAATTTCCCAAATACTCTCAAAGTGTAATAGAAAAATAGGCAAAGTCCCAAACTTAATCATTCATTAATTACATTGCTTAATAGAGTTTTTGAGGACATCTCAGCATACTGAATTAGTTTTACCTTATTGAAATTTACAATAAGCTCAAACTAAGAATCAATACGACATATTGAATTTATTTAAGTCTACTAAATTGTCCAACAGAGTTGTAAACAACTGTAAGTCATTTAGTCTACTGAATGGATTTTGATTTATCAAAAAACTAACCATTAGATGTTTTTTATGTCCGTTAAATCAATGTTCATTACCATTCTTGGGCCTATAAATATTCATTTATTGGTATTCATTTGCAGCAACATTCTATGCTATTTGATCCTATCATTTGAGAGAGATTTCCAAGAACTTTCCATACTTCATTCAAGCCATAGCATGCTATTCATTGTCTATTCACCAAAAATCTATTTACTTAATTGTGTGTTTGAAAGAAGTAAAAGGAGTTTAAAGTTGTAATCTTCTTTTCCATTAAGTGTACAAACTTCTTCGATTCTGAGAAGAGAAAGTCATAGAGTTTGTGGAGTCTTGGTAGGATTTTCTTCAAAAGGTGTAAATGCGAGATTTTAGTCCAAAATCAAGAACGATATAGAAAGTTCTCGAGGGATTTTCGAAGAGTGAACTAAGCCGAAAAGATTGAACCATTATAAGTTTATTTTATTCTCACATATTTCTTTGTATGCTTGTAGTATAATATTTAACTCTCATTATTATTATTATTTGCTTTTGTTTATTAATTAAGTCTTTAATTAGGTAACTATCTTTAATATCTCTATTTACTTCCTCTAAAGAAGTCTTAAGATTTCCATAATTGGTATCAGAATTCGATTTATCTAACTATAAATTTAATCATCTTTTAGATAACGGTTTCATCTTCATCAAAAACTAATATTGTAGAGGGTCAAAATATAAATAAATCTGTTTTCTTTGGTGACAATAATTATAATTATTGAAAATATAGAATGATTATTTATCTTAAATCCATTAATTATGAGTTATAGGAAATAATCATACATAGATTCATTCTTAACATAAAAGCATTTAAGGAGTGGAACAAAGAAGAAAATATAATAATTTCATTAGATGCTAATAGCTTAAATATTTTGCTTTATGCTATTAATTAATATCAATTTACATGCATTTCTAATTGTAGCATATCTCATGAAGTATGGTATATTTTAAAAGTTATTCACGAAAAAACAAGTCAAGTAAAAGAGACTAAAATTAATCTGCTTGTTCAAAGTACGAGTTGTTCAAAATGAAATCTCATGAGATACTTACAAGATTCAATGAAATCACTAACACTTTACAATATCATTATAAAGGTTATTCTTCAAATGACTTAGTGCGTGAATTTCTTAAATTTCTTACTCTAACATAGGAGAAGAAAACTACCACTATCAAGAAAGCTAAAGATCCCTCAACATATTTATTTGAAAACCTTATTGGAAACCTTACTTCCAAGTTTAAATGAAGAAAAGAAATTTAAATATGTTCTAAAGAAGAGTATTGCTTTTAAAGCCTTTATCAAATCGAATAATTAAAAATCTGACTCTTATTACTCACAAATTCAAGAAATTCTTAAAAAAAGGAAAAATTTCAGAAGAAGTGGCATAAGAGTTTAAATGAGAAGGAAAAATAAGTTGAAGAAGCGCCTCTGTACTTTAAATGCAATAAGCTAGGTTATATGAAGAATGAGTGTCCCTTACTGAAAAAGAAATCATTCAAAATAAACAAAAGAAATAAGAGAAATCAAGAAAAAAGAATGTTCTCCAAGCTACATGGGATAATAATGACTCCTTAAACAATGAAGAAACCTCATCCGATGGGAAAATAGCTTTACATGTGCTTCATTACAAAATCGAGTGAGATGATATCTTTAAATAATATTGTTGATTTTTTTATAGATGAACTACTTAATACATTTAATGCTCCTTATTTGAAATATAAATATTTGAATGTTAAATGTAAAAATTTAAACAAAAGTTTTGTTAATATATCTCTTGGAAAAGAAAAGATTTCAAATAAAAACAATGAATTAAGAAATAAGAACAAAATATTTGAAATAGAAAATAAAGTTTTGAAAAGTAAATTACATGTCATCAAATGCAAAATTGATGATTTGAAAAATGATATAGCTTCTTTGAAAATCAAGAGTGAAAGTTTACCTAAGAGTAGAAGTATAGAATTGAAAATAAAAAGGGTATTCCATAAGAAAATAATTTTGTTAAAAAAACTAATAATAAAAAATATGAATTTGTCATCAAGCAAGTAATAATTGGAAAATGGAATCCAAAAGTCAAATATGATTGGATTTCTAATACTAAAATGATTGGACCTAAGATAAAATAGATACCAAAGTTTTTACTTGTTCCAAGTGATGTATGTGTTTGAGAAGTATCTATGGAAGAAAAGGAATATGAAACTATAATTCATTGACAAATGTTAGTAATCTCAATATCCTTTCTATTGAAAAATGTGCTTAATTTTACTTTAAGTCAAACTTGATTGGTTATAAGTTTTTTTTATAATTGAATCTCCCTCATTATTGTTTACAGCTTTATCATAACTAATGAAATTATTTGGATAGAATATCATGTTTTTACATGATTTTTACTTAATTTTCTTTATTTATCTCAATCTTTCTTTAAATTGTGCGTTTTTGTGCTTGCATAGAATTTGATCTACCGAATTTCTTGCAGTTGGATCACCCTCAACCAATTAAAGATTTCAAATTTTCTTTTATTGATTCTTTTTTTTTTAATTAATTCAATCCATGACTTGTGTTCATATTGATTATCATACGCCTTAATCAAATTTTTTAATCTTTATAAACTTTCA
Source organism: Posidonia australis (assembly GCA_024699735.1). Taxonomy (NCBI): domain Eukaryota; kingdom Viridiplantae; phylum Streptophyta; class Magnoliopsida; order Alismatales; family Posidoniaceae; genus Posidonia; species Posidonia australis. The sequence continues at coordinate 38,201 of JAMKQA010056496.1, read as the reverse complement.
ATATATGCATGAATAGACAATAATAAAGAATCCTCTGAAAGTCCATATGATTAAACATAATTGTCATATCCTATCATGCAAACTTATAAGACATGATACTTCATTGATTAACTTCTTAAGATCCTTATTTTTACTATATTTGGTTTCCTTGCATTATCTATTTAAATCATGATTGGATTGTAGATTATTGCTAATGTTTGTTACACCCTTTAGCTCTTTTTGCTTATGTTAAAAAGGAAATAGAGTCTAACATGATCATATATTTTTGCTTATGATGATATTGATAATGATACTTGTGATTTGTATTTTTGTCTATGCTTACAAAGATACATCTTTTTACTATACATGATGTGTATAGATTTCTATTGAATTATTTTTTTAACCTATGCTTGAAGTAAGGGAGAGCTTATTGAATATCTTTTATTTCTATCATATGTTATATAATTCAATGACTACTATATGAAAGTTGATTTTAATGATTCTCATGTCTATTAAATATCTTTAATCTTTTAGTAATGCTCTTGCATATATTACTTTGATCTTTAATTTATGCCTTTTATTTCCTTTACTTATGACAAAAAATAGGAAAGAGATAGATATTTCAAAGTTATTTTTGTACTTATCATGTTAATTTAAGTTAGTAGGTGATTGAGTTATATTTAAACATATTTGTGTTTAACTTGGATTATATCTTATTAATGTTTTTTTATTATACTCATATAGTTAAGGGGAACATTGATTTTTTATTGACATATTTAATACATGTTCTAAGAAGAAGTCATTTCTATAACTTTGAAATATTTGTAGTTTTATCATCATAAAAAAGAAAATGATTATTAGATAAATTAGCCTCATATTGATTTTGATGATAACAAAATATATTTGTATGCTAACCCTTCTTAATAGATTAAGGAAGAATTCTTATAGACCTTAGAAAAAGAAGAATGCGAAATAAACTCGAGAGAGACTACATGACAATTCAAGTCGACTTCAGTCGAATTATTCGAAAATGGGAGATCAACTTTCTAATATAATTAAGCTTCGTGTAAATGTAATTTATTGCATTCTAGAAACTTATAATAATCTTCCAAATATCTCTATAATGTCATAGAAAAATAGCTAACTCCAAGTTCAATCATTCATTGATTAAATTTCTTAATAGAGCTTTTGAAAGCATTTAGACATACCGAATTGGTTTAGATATACTAAAATTTGAGCTTACAGTGGTTTAAAACTGAGAACCAATTCGACATACTAAATTTATTTTGGTCTACCGAATTGTCCAATAGTTGTGAACAACTATGAGTCATTCGATTTACCGAATGACTAACCATTGAACGCTTTTTATGGCTGTTAGATTACCATTTAATACCACTCTTTGGCATATAACTCTCCACCTATCGCCATTCATTTGCAATACTACTCTATGTTATTTTTTCCTATCATTCAAGTAGATTTCCAAGAACATTTCACTCTTTATTCAAGCCATAGCATGTTATTTATTGTCTATGAAAAAAAAATCCACTTACTCAATTGTGTGTTTAGAAGAAATAAAAGCAGCTGAGAGTTGTAATCATCTTTTCCATCAAGTATACAAGTTCCTTTGGTTGTGAGAAAGGAAGTCACGAATTTTATTAAGTCTTGGTGAGATTTTCCTCAAGAAGTATAGAAACAAGATCTTAGTCTGGAATCAAGATTAGTATAAGAATTCTCGATGGATTCTCAAGGAATAGACTAAACCGAAGAGACAAAATCATTATAAGTTTATCTTGTTCTCATTATCTCTCATTTCCTTCTTTCTATACTTGTATTTTAATATTCAACTCCCATTTTTATTATTAATTAAGTATTTAATTAGATAATTATCCTTAATATCTCTATTCATCCCCCTCTATATAAGCTTGAAGATCCCTACAGTTAGTTGCAAAATGTTATTATAACTATTCACATTACAGTTGGGTTTGAAATCTGGAATCGGCTATTATAAAATTAGATTTCATCACAACATTGAGGGTTTAGCAAGAAAAGCATGCTATGTAGCCACAGTTGAGCACTTCAAACACAAAATTTGGCATAAAAAGTAGACAGTCCAAAGTCTAGCTAGAAGATCTTCTAAAATCAAGGTATCACTATAAGGTTACAATCGCCAAATCTATGCATTGTTAAGACCACCATTCATTGTAAAAACAATTGCAAACAAGCAATAAAGCTATTGGCCTATTACACATCAAACAATTAATTTGACCCATATTTGTCATTTCCATAATTCCATCAATTAAAAAAATAAAAATGCTAAAATTTTCAGGATTCATGAGAATAAAACATGTTTGATTGATGCAGATAGATTTTGTTGTAAGAATGATTGCATCAATATTTTTATAACTTTGCAACAGCCTCGTGGACAAAAGCATAAGGTAAGTATCATATCCAGTTGACTTGCATATCACAGAAAGGATGAGAATATGCCTATTAAAGTAAGTAGAGAATAGAATTCATGTATAACAATAATGTATATATAGAAGAGAACTTACATAACCTACAAAGAATTTCTTAAACGGATAACACGAATATCCATATAAGAATCCGTCTATTTTAACATTCCTCCTCAAACTAGAGCATCTAACATGCATAACTTATTATTGTCTCTTACGTAATTATGACAAAGAAATACATAATTTAGAAGAAATAAAAATAATAATAGCAATAGTAGCAGTAGTAGGCGACAAACAGCAGCAATAGGCATGAGTTGTGGTAAAAGACTTAATCATAGGATAATGCGTACCATGCACAATCAACAAATAATCATCCAAGAGATGATAGTAACCAATCTAATAGGAAATGATTGGCAAATCTCAAATAAACTCCATGGAGATGATCAAATACTAAGTAACCATCTCAGAACACAAACAGTCACACAACAACATAGCAACAGTCCACAAATACTGAATATAGGACTGCAGTAGTCTCAAGTAAGACTATGAGGGGAATTTTATACACAATTCAGGGGTTGTGGTAGCATATACAGCCATAAATCAATCCATACAAGACTTAGACGTCGACCACAAGAGATGGAAGTCATGGAAAGGACTGTTGACAATGTAGAAGTCCAAATCAGACGGTTGAAACACCCATATCTAGGCCTCATGGTGGTTGATAGTGATGAGATAGGACCCGACAGAATCTACTATTGTGTTTCCAACAACTGTTACAATGATTTCGACAATACTACAATATTCTTATGGGTCACTACTATATCTCCAATGATGCTACAATGATTCTAATAGGCCATTACAGTAATTCCGGCAGACCACTACAGTATCTTCCGCTATGTTATAGTACTTCTGGCAACCACTACAGTATCAGTAGTGGCAACCAGACAAGGGTGTGTTAGGTTTAAGGTTTTTATTGAACTTATAGATACTATGTTAAAGTAGGTAGAGAACAGAATTCATGTATTACAACAATGTACAGATAAGAGACAACTTAACCTACAAGGAACCTCTTAAACAGATAATACAAAGATCTATATAAGAATCCATCTACTCTAACAATGCCAAATCAAGTTCATGTTAAGCTCCAAATGTTTCTAAAACAGGAAATTTCAAGCTCATGTCCACCTCTCCGTAAGTTCCAACTAATACATATCTTGGATTGGAACTGATATGGCACCACAAGTAGGATATATGAATAGTGTTTATAGTAACTTTGCATCCTTCCGTGTATTTTCTTACTGTTAAAAAAGTAGGTGCATCGAAAAATTGTAGCACAACTTACTCCACATAGTGGTACAGAAGCGGTACCAGCATGAGGACCACCCAAGGAAACAAAGTTTTTGATCTGAAAAAGAGAAAAAAATATCCATGAACAACCATTTCGAGGAATATTATTTGTCAAAGAACAAATAATGTAATCTGCAAGTGGAAGAGCATAAAAAAAGATTTACTTAAAAAGAAAAAAACACATGAAACTGAAGAGCTTACAGGTGGTCCTCTGTCACAAAATTCAAGGACAGCTCTACCTATTAGATTACCCTGGAAGTGTAGCAATTCAAGGAAGTGTGATTATACAAATAAAATTTCTCAGTAAATGAATCTAGATACATATCTATAAAATTTTCGAGGATTAAGAAAAGATGGGAATAGGGTATCCAGTAAAATGAAACCGTTTAAGAGCTCTCATAAGATATATATAAAAGAAGTATTCCTTCATGAAAATATTAGAAGTCCTACCATTTCACAAAAAAAAAAAAAAGAATCTTCACTATTACACAATATATCGCAAAACTATACATATGATACAGAACTTATTCTTCACTTACACTAAAGAACCAGGAAATGGTTGAGATAGAGAGGAGGATGAAGTGAGCATGGGCTGGTGGAGGCCCGTCAATAACTATCATATTGTCTTTTGACCTTGAAGCTATTGTTTTGAAACACTAGCCCACCACATCCATGAAACAGTTCTTTCTTGGGAAAGAAAAATTTTCTGCAGAGAATAAAATGGCTTCACTAAAATACTGAAGGCTGTTAAAGCTTGGCATGATTAGTTTTATATCTAGTTGGCAAACCTTGATCACAGAACTCCTTTGGTATTATACTAACCCTAGCTTAAATGTTCTATGTAGCTTGGACAGATATAATCGTGGCTGTAACAAATTTAAACACAATAACCAACTACAGTAACTGAGTTGGTCAAGGTATTGTGCTTATATAATCCCCACCAAGGTTTATCTTGGTGTCCACAACTAGCTAGCATTTAAAAACAAACTTCACATTATGGTCATATAGAACTACAATTGTAATCAAGCAATCACTGAAAGTCACTCTTTGGTAATCAATGCAAAAAACAGGATGACAAAAATTGATGAATACTACGCAAAACAAGCAGATGACCAAGTTTTTTCAATTACCTGAGAAAGTCCAACTATGTTATAACCCTCACTGAGTTCTTTCATTTCCTTCACCTGTCATCCAAATAGACTCGAGAAACTAAATACTTAACTAAAATACCAAATCAAAACATATGAACTAAAATCATTAAGGCCCAGCTTTGATACCTTTTCACAGAGAATGTCTGCCTGCAAAATGCAATACCAACATATGTTAGAAAATAAATTAAGATTTTAACAACAGGAAGCAAAAGTTTGAAGACCCCCATACATATAAAGGTGAAAAGATACCTGCTCCTGGAGAGGCATAAACCACGAATCCCACGTTCCACTACCAATTTCTCTGAAAATGCATGCACTTATCAGACTAATAGCCCTTGCTACCCATTCTTAAGTAAGAAATCCATCAAATTATGTAAGTGACATCTCACATGCATGAGAGAGGGAGAGAGAGAGAGAGAGAGAAATTTCTTTCATTTAATCAGAAAAAGAGAATCACCTCAGTTGCTTGAGATGCTTCCACCTATTATGCTATAATCAACAATAATATGGAAAGACTTCTATTACATGTTTCCTCATTTATGTTATGAAATCACTCTTTTTTCATTGGTGGTTTTCAGATTTTTCAGTTCTCCCTCCTTTTTTATTTGCTACGATATTTTTTACAACTTCATGTAGTTAATATCTCTTAAATTATGAGATTTTAATATTTGGTGAGTGAAAGAGAATATGTGAGAGAGTCATATTCTTAAAAAGAGAGAGTGAATCATGTGACAGAGAGAGAGGGAGAGAGAGAGGGGGGGTCATGTGTGTGAGAGAAAGAGAGTGAGAGAGAGAACTTTCCCTCAATTATTATTGTAAGAGATATTATTGCATATAATTTATGTTATATGAGAATTATATGGGTTATTAGATTCATGTATTAGAATATCATCTAATCATACCTATATATATATGTAATTCCTCATCTAGTAATAAGATATACATTATTATTTTATTTAATCTCTAACATAGTATCAAAGCAAGGTTGAGAAACCCTAGCCATCACACTGCTACTGGAATACTATAACGCCACTGGAATTACTGTAGCGGTCCACTGGAGTTACTGTGGCACTATTGGAATCACTGTAACACAGACAACCTCTTCTCTTCTCTCATCCTCAACCCACCAATTGTTAGTCCTCCGTTAGGACTACCGACGGTCTTATACAGTCTCGTCAATGGTTCTTGTGTCATGTTTTAGGTTGCTACTATTGCCTGTGATGTTTTGAAGGTCCTAGGATTGTGTGTGTGTCCTACGTGTGCCTTTATTTCCACTATATATGCTTGGACACATGTTGTCCGGTGTTTTTTAGATCCATTGCTGCCATTTTCTATGCTAACCAAACTAAATTGTCACTCATTTGCACTATTTATTGAAGATATGGTATCCTCCTCAACGTCTTGTGAGTTATTTGTGAAGAATCTCAACGGCACCTCTATAAAATTGAATAGCAACAATTACCTTTTATAGTTTCAAGCCTTTAAGACCTTCATTGATGTCTATCGAAAGATGTGACACCTCACACATGACTCTTTAGATGTCAAAGATGCAACTTATGAAGATTGATTTGTCAATGATTGTGTTGTTATATTTTGGCTCGTAAACAACATAGAGGAGAAGGTTGCTTGCAGAGTCATGATGCTCAAGTCTACAAAACAGATTTAGGATACGTTAAAAATAACTTATGGACATGAAACAAATATTTCTCACATTTATGTGATTTATGAGCACTTGTTCACATTTCAACAGGGAGTTCGCTCAATTTAAGACGTATATGCCTCTCTTGATGCACTACTTATGAGTTAAAGGTCTATTATAATTGATATCTCCAAGATAAAGGAATATCGTAAAAAACTTGCCATTGCTATTTTCCTGATGACACTTGATCTTGCGATCTTATCTGAGATTTGTGGTCAGATTCTTGGAGTTGATGGTGTACTATCCCCTTTGTTCATTTTTTCACATGTTTTAGAGATCTCCACAGGGACACCTACTCTAGTATTAGATTAATTTGCAATGGTTAGTACCACTCATGGTCGAAAATGTCGGCATAGTCGTGGTCATTCTATAGGAAGCGGATGTGATACTCGCAGGTGTAATCACTATGGCAAACCAATCACACTTCTGATAGATGTTGGGACAAAGTTGGTCGACTTCAGTGGGTTCAGATTGCAAAGATTGTTGATCTAACATTTTCCTCTACAGTGATCATATCCTAGACTGACTATAAGAAGTTTCTGCAATTGCAAGCTACCCAACCTTCTGCCACTACTTCACATGCTATCATCTCAGATACTAGTACCCCTATAGCATCTTATTATAGACTTTAGTGCATCCTCCCATATGTCAAATACTAAGACTTTTTTTCTATTACTCGCTTCAATTCTATATGTGTTGTTGACTATTGTTGTCAACCAATCGTAGGATATGTGTCAGCCACGGTTCTTAACATTGACATGTGTCGACGAAATTTTACCTACATATGTTGGTCTTGCAAGTCACAGACATGATATCTAGGTGTAAGTCAGGATTTGTTGAGTTTCGATGGTAATGTCGGTGTCGAGTCAAGCATGTCGAACGAGATGAACAACACATCGAATTTTTACAACGTGGAAATCACATGTCGATCAACATGTTTTTTAGTATCGACACGGGCGACAATTACTCACCTTGTTGTTGGCAACATTCTTTAAGCTACATTCCTCCTTCAAGCTATAGTTCTCCTTCTCTTGTTGAGCTACTGAAGCTTCTCTGTTGAAAGTTCTCAAGATTTTCTCAAGCTTTCGCCTCCTCTCCCTTCTTTAAGGTCGGTTGCTAGGCTTCTCCTCCTTGGTAGTATACTTAAATCTCTAGATTTTGCCTTTGTTTTGATGTAGATTTACGCATTACACTTAGATCTTAGGTATTAATACTTAGATGTTTTGTTTTGATATAGATCTTAGGTATATTATATAGATATAACATAAAAACACATAGACTTAGGTTTTTGTATATAGATTTTTACTTTTTCATATTCTACAAATACTTAGATTTAACCTAATAAAAGTAAAATCTAACCTAAAAATTCTATAAAATCATTAAAACTCAGTAAATAAAAAATCAGTAAAATATTTATAACTTTAAAAAAATAGAATATTTTGTAAATAATTAAAAAAATGGGGAAAATATTGAAAACTTTGAAAATAATTCAGATATTTCGTAAATAAGTTAAGAAACGAGGAAAATAATAAGAAGTTGAAAAAATGAAAATATTTTAAAAATTTTACAAAAAATCAGAAATAATATTAAATGTACAAATTATTAAATAAAATATCTCAAAAAATTGTAAAAATCATAGAAATTTTTAAAAAAAGAAACATATTTTAAATACATGAGTATTTTTTTCATATAATTAAACTCATTTAACCTTTTGTTTACAATCTACACAATGTTGAGTTCTAATGGATTTGAAAGTAATGGAAGTGAAAATAAGTAAAGAATTGCTATATCTAATGATCTAGGATGATTGCACAGATATGCTGCTAACAACGACAAACAGAAAACAAAATGCAAGTACTATGGAAAAAGAATGATAAATTAAGGTATTACAAGATTGAAGTAATACCTTATTGACAGATACAACAATGTTAGCAGGTGTAAGTCATGTCTAATTGTGATTTGTGATCAGATGAGAGAGTTACTAAAAGACACAAAATCTAAGAAAAATAATAAAGCGAAAAGAGATAAAAGATTCAACAAAATTTTGCTTAATGATGGAGAACATGAGTCCATCATCATACCAAATTCAGATGATGATACGGTGTATTCTTCAGATTGTCAAACTCAATATAAGAAAGACATGTATAGGAAAACTATAATGAAGTCAATAAATGAAGAATGACATAGAGAGTAAATTTAAAGATTTCATAGTTTTAGAAATGTCGAGGAAATGGAAATGACAGTGATAGTGCTAATGGTAGTGTACAAAAAGATTAGAATAAAGGTATTGTAGAAATGTTTAAAATGTACAGTCAAAAATATAACAATAAAGATTCAACAATATGTAGAACCGAAAAATCAAAGCAGAAGACTATCAAGGACATGTATGAAAATGCTAGAAAGAAAGTTGATCAAGTTGTGACTAAATATATGTTTTTTAATGCTATTCCTGTGAATATTACAAAGAGACTGTATCTATAACATATGCTTAATGTAGCGACCAGCGAAGGTATAGAAGTAAAAACATGAACTAATTATAAAATAATAAACAAATATCTCAAATTAGGGAAGGAAGAGTTAAAAAGCTATATTGACAGCTTGAAACGACAATGATCAACCCATAAGATTACTATTATGTGTAATAGTTGAACAAATATCATCACAAAATAAATCATCGACTTAATAATCTACTATAATGACCGCGCAGTTTTTTTAATATCCATTGATGTTTCTGATATTATCAAATATCATAAATACATTTATAAGCAAATTATAGAAATCATTAAGTAGATAGGACCGTCAAATGTGGTCTAGATTATCACTGATAATGGTAGTAATTTCAAAAAGATCGGTTAAAAAATCATATCCAAGTATCCTATCTATTAAACACCCTATGTTGTTCATTATATTGATTTGATACTTAAAAACTTTGGAAAGACAAAGTTAGTGAAGAAGACTATTAGAAAATAAAAGTAGTAACAAACTTCATTTACAATTACTCCTATCTATTCGCCTTTATGAGGTCACCTGAGTGTTATTGTGATGACTTGATTCGATTTGGAGTTACTCAATTTGTAACAAATTATATTGCTCTCCAATCAATGATTGATAAAAGAAATGAATTAAAGTACATATTTAATCCACAAGTGTGGTATAAATATCGTGAAAGTGATACTCCAATTAGTAGGAAAATAAACTCTATAATTAATAATCAATCTTTTTGGGAAGACGATCGAAAGATAGTGAGTATAATGAAATTGGTTTCAAAGGTCTTTCGCTTGGTGGATAGTAATAAGAAATCTACAATGAATTTCTTGTATGAGTAAATGGATAAAAGATACAACATACAAATTTTTAAAGAGATACTTGAAGATTATTAAAGAAAGATAGTCCAACACGCTACTTTACCTTTTGCATGAAGTTGATAAGTAGTTTGATATATAGATTCATATTTGTCATAATTATGCTTACATTATAATTGGTTGTTTAATGACTTCTCTTTGTCAATATAGCATATTATTTGAACCTATAGTTCCAATACGATCGTGAACTTGAGAATTATACTAATTTACTATCTTCTATGAAAATGGTAATAAAGAAATTAGAACCAAATGTGAATATTCAAATACAAGCCTTGAATGAAATTAAATACTTTAGGAACCAAATGTTAGGATTTAGAGATCTTCAAGCGATTTATGGTCATACTACGATAATTCTAAGTAAGGACTTGAATATTATTTATTTTATTTTGTAACATTACATCATAATATAGATAATAAACTAATAATCTAATATCATATTTGAGGTGAATGTTGGATGTCGAATGGAACAAACGTTCTAAAAAGAAGAAACAAATTGAAAACTCAAAGATTAAATGATCTTATATTTGTATACTGTAACATGAGACTGAGAATGAAACATAACAGAAAGGGAAAAGATAAAAACTGCTTCAACCCAATTAATTTGGCGTATACGTACAATAAAGACGAAGATAAGAATCTTATACGTGAGTAATTACAAGAAAATAGAAAACCAGTAATAGATGAAAAATAAGGTAGACCAAGTTCAAGAATTGGTGTTGAAATAGAGATTAATATTGAAGAATACATGAATTCATCAGAACATTCTCGTAGTGAAACTCCAAATTTAAGTGGTGAGAGTGATACAGATGATTCCACACAACCATCTGATGATAATGAAGGCGGTGATAGTAGATATGCAGTTCAACCTGGAATTGAAGACCTATGATGAGAAAGTCAAAAACTACTTAATCTATTCATACGAGAAATGAATTCACACATGCCACACAAGATAAACATCATGAAGTTCAACAACCATCACGACTTGATCCTTTATCGTATCAGTATAAAAGAAAACTTCGTGAAGATAGCAAAAGATTTAGATTCTTGAAGTAGTCATACTAGAAGAAGTTTATTAAAGTCACTAGACTCCCTAAATATTCATAATTCTACTGACTTATGACTATAGCTCTTTTGGAGATCATTCTTATGAACAATCAAATTATAACTTTGAAAGTGGATTGACGAGAACTTCATCTTTCTATGTCTCGAGCTAACAAAGTGAATGAGATATAAACTCCATTTTCAACTATATACCATCATAAATAAAATACGAGCAAGAACCTTATCAAGGTCTTTCAAGTCAAGATTACATCCCTTAACTACCTTAACAAGTATTTATTCTACAATATCCATTAATAGAATTCATGATTTAGCAGTTAATGCAAGATTATCATTAATGTATTATGAAATACCAAATATATTATAGTCATAAAATAACTACGTGTTACAGAAAGAGTCCCAAAATCGACAGCAAATTCATCGTGATCACAACATATCTGAACAACAAAAAGATTTTAATGAACCAAGGCATTCTTTCTCGTATTAAACATATATGAGATAACTTTTAGTAACACTTATATTTTTAAACATTTATTAAGTATTTTTACATATTATTTATGATTCAAGATATTTGTATTAAGTCCATATAGCGTATTTCACTATAATACATGTTTAGAAAGTTGATTTAAGTAGTCATAAATATAAATTATTGTTTACTTTAGCTTTATTCTAAAGTTTCAAATCAAAATTCAAAGTTTTTAATCATTTCTATAGACTTTCGTAAATTTTTCGTATTTCCACCAACATTTCCACCAATATCTGATACGTTTCTTACTTTTGTCGAACCAAAGTGCGACACGAAATCGACGTTAAGAATTTTAGTACCAGCTAAATATAAGAAATGCTTTTCTCTATGGTAACTGGACAGAGTAAGTACTCCTGGGTAATGTCCTGAGTAGGGAGAATCGTGTTTATCTACTTCGAAAGGTTATTTATGGTCTAAAGCAAAGTCTAAAAGCATGGTTTGAAAAGTTTAGCAACATTGTCATAGGATGTGGGTTTCAAAGATGTGTTGTTACTCACTTTGTATTAAGCAAGAAACTAACTAGTGGTTGTGTACTTCTAATGATATATGTGGATGACATTATCTTGACAAAAAATGACTCTGTAGGCATCAATGAGACAAAGGAGTATCTGAAAAGGTATTTCATTACTAGAGATATGAGTAAACTCAAATATTTTCCGAGAATTGAATTTGCATATGGTAAAAATACAATGACCTTGTCTCAAAGGAAATATACTCTTAACCTCTTACAAGAAACAAGTCTCCTTAGTGGGGATTTGTACATCTAGAAAGCATTGGATTTGATTTGGACGGAAAGTAAATTCCTATTGACCAAGTGAAATATTAGTGTTTGTGCATATTGTTGGAAATGAAACCAATGGAAAGTAGATTCCGTCGGATTCCAAAGTATAAAAGCCTAACCCACACCTCATTTCACACCCCTTCCCTTGGAATTTTGACCGATTTTTATGCCCCTGCAGCTCATCTCTCTCCAATTTCTCCTCTCCCCTGCACCTCAGCTCTCTTCCTCTCCTACGATTCTCACCTCTCTCCCCTCTTCCTCTCCTACAATCCTCCCTCTCGTACCCTAACTTGCCGACACCCTCTCACCTACAACAACCATCATTGTCGTCGTCCTCTCAACCTGTAGTAGTCGTTGTCCTCCTCCTCCTCCGGGCCACCTGCAGCTCCAGCCCTCTCTTTCTCTTACTTTTCATCGCCATTCTCTTCCTCAACCCACTAACGTAGGGTCCTCTTCTCGTGCCCTAACTCGCCGACGCAGTGCCTCCCCCCTGTACCCTAAGCGACCGAGGCCTTCTCACTTGTATCAGTTGTTATCGTCGTCCTCCTCCTCAACCCGCCAATGCCTATCTTCCTCTTCTGTTCCTTAACCAATCAACACAACACCTCCCTCTCGTACCTTAACCCGCCGATGCCCTCTCACCTACAGCAACCATCATCATTGTCGTCCTCATCAACCCGCAGCAGTCGTCGTCGTCCTCCTCCTTCGGCCCACCTACAGCTCTGGCCCTCTCCTCTCCTTTGTTATTTTTTTTAAAATATAATTGTAGTTTCTACATGTTACATGGATTGACTTGATCAGTTAGAAAAGTAATATGATGTGTAATTGTTGTTTTTTTATTTGCTATTTTTGTCAAATTGTGCAATTCAGAACTAGATGGATTGCTTCTAGTTAGGACGTTGGGAGATGAGTTTTTCAACAACAATCATTCTTGTTTGCCTATAAGATGTTCGATGAAATTCTTGCATAGAAATATGGTCACCCATATTATAGTTTCCTTTGCTTTCCTGAACAGACACAAACAACAGGAAACTTGGTCAACAAGAAATCAGTTTCCCTCACTTTCCAATTCCTAGTAATTCCTGTTGACTCCAGAATTCCATTTCTTGTCAAATTTTGTGCACAAACAGGCCTTTAGATGTAAACCGGAAAGTACTTCTATCGATCAGAACCTAAGTTTTTGGAATGACTCTTTAGAAGCATATGACGATGTAGGTCGATATTGATGACTAATTGGGAAGTTAATCTATTTGATAGTTACGCAGTTAGATATTTCTTATGTAGTAGACCTTCTTAATCTGTTTATGCATGAACCGAAGATTGTCCATTAACAACGTACACTACATGTATTAGCTTACATCAAAGACTCTCCTGGCAAAGGTCTAATTTACAAAAGGAATGGATACCTAGAAGTAGAAGCTTATTCAAATTCCAACTATATAGGTGACAAAGAAGATAAAAAATCAACCTCGAGGTATTGCACATACGTCAGAGGCAATTTACTCACTTTGTGAAGTAAAAAGCAAAATATTATCTCTAGATCTAATACAAAGACAGGTACCACTCGATGGCACAGATAACTTACGAGTTGATGTGGCTCAGGTACTTGTTAGTGAAACTTATTTTGTTGTGAAAACTCCTATGTTTATGCATTATAATAACTAAGCAACAATTTTCATCACCAATAATCCAACGTTTCGTAAGTAGACAAAACACATTAGGATTGACTACCACCACGTGTGATATTGTGATAAGAAGGATCATTGTCACTTCCTACACACCGTCTTCCGAATAGTTTGCAGAGATCTTCACAAAAAGATTGGGTGTTGAAGGATTTGAGTGTCTTTGTAACAACCTGGGCATGACAAAAGGATTGGGTTATTAGATGTCTATGTATTAGGATACCATCTAATCATACCTATATATGTAATCCCACTCCTAGTAATAAGATATACATTATTATTCTCTCTAATTTCTAATAAATATTTATGGAATTTTTTTATAATAATTGAATCACATTATTATCCATTCTATTGTGGAAACGATCCATAATATTTTGTCTCTTATATTTTAAGATTAGAAATCAATATTTTCCAATTTTGATTTTTAATAATAACGTTTATTCATGAAAAAATATGACAGTTGTAGATCTTGTTTTGTTACTGTTCATATTTATGCATTTTTAATAACATTAATCGTAAACAGTAACAATATTACTATTTGCTAATTACCTTTTTTTAAATTTTGTATAGGAAAATCAAATTGAGCAAACTTGCAACGAATTTTCTTGTTACTATTTTTTATTATTAGCATAAATTTAGTTTTTGTTCATTTTTGTTACTATTCTATGAAAATTAGTTTTAATATATGATTTCCAAGTATCCTGATTTTAACAAATTAGTTTTAGTGTTACTATTTTAATGTTTAGTGTTACTTTCCTTTCTTCTTCTTTTTTGAGAGGTGGTGGTGGAATAAGCGGCCATGTTGGTGGTCGTGTAGACGACCATACTGGTGGTGGTGGAGTTGACGACCTGTGTTGGTGGTGGAGTCTCTGGCCTGTGTTGGTGGTGGTGGAGTCACAGGTGTTGCCACAGCGATAGTCGTCCTCCTACCATCACAAAGGCTCGTTGTGATGTGCTGGTGGCTTGCCATGACATGGTACTCCTACCGTTAATTCTGATGGAGTTTCATGTTGTACAGTTGTATCACCACAACGTGGTCCCCTTACGCCGATTCCTGACGATGGATAAAGAAGAACATGATCATAGTGGTTGCTTGCCGATGGAATGTAGGATTGGGATCTAGAATCGTGGCATGCTCATCAGGTGCCCCAACTCCAAGGATAGAAAGAAAGGGAAAGAGATCGAGAGAGGGAGAGGGAGAGGGAAAGGGGGGTGAGAGAGATCGAGGGAGAGAGCGGGAATGCATAAAACTTGTTCTCGGTCAGGTCGAGGCCTACTACGTTTAGAAAAAAATTGTGTGTATGTTACTATTCATACAAGCTGAAGCAGCATCCTTTGGTCAATAAAAGGCATAAATATGTGAACTTTTTAACAACAAGAGAATGGGACAGAGCTGATCACATACAGGCAGTATCCTTCGGTCTTTGACCAGTCGCTCAAAAGCTCCGTGAACTGCTTTACCCCTTTATTGGAGCACTGATCGCCAATGCCTGCTCCACCACCAAATCAAGCACACTCAACCCAAATCCTTCCAAAGAAAATTCCACCATTTATAGTCCAGGTTTCGTAGTTCATACCGTGCAAGACGATGAATGGGATGGCGGACGAGATCGGGATTACAGCAGTGGCCAGGACGAAAGCGGCCTTCAGAAGCAGAAGGAGCACGGCCGCCATGCTCTGGTGCGTGATCGGCCGGGAGGTGGAAGGTGTGGTGTGGTGTAGTGGAGAAAGAAGATGAGACACCATGGCCCATGGCAATAAATTTGTGCGTTTCAATGTTTTATAGCAGAAAACCTCCTCCGTATTTTTGAGATATTGGATAGTTTTCTCTACTTTTCTGGAATTCAATAAAACCCCTCTGTGTACAGATTGACCAGCCTTATCATGTTTTTTGAAATTCAATTGACCATTAACCTTTTCCGAAGGGAAAAAAACGACTTTCTATTTGAAAATCTACTTCTAGTGGGGATGACTGGGGAAATCAAAGAAATATACTCCAGTAAGAAATCTACATATAACTACTTCCTTTTATTTTGAGACAAAGGTTGGAAGAAAGTTCATGTCTGGTCTCTGGAATTTCTAAAATTTTTGCTAGTAGTTTAGTTGAGAACTGCAAAATGAGCATGCAGATGTTGTGCTCAACAAAAGGCATGTTGAGGTTAGTTGAACCTTTAAGATTTGGAACAGTTTATCATAATCTACTATATTAGTTAGGTTGTTTGTTATTCAAATTGCGTCCTCAATCAGTGTTAGGAATTTTTTACTGTAAAAAATATAGAAAATAAATTATCATAGTAGTTGCGAAGAAAACGATATCACGATTGTAATAGAAAAATATGTCAACTTTAAATAACGGTAACTTTTTTTGTATGGAGGGAAGAAGTTAGAAAGAAATTCAGATAAAAACAATTTTATATGAGGATTATTTACACAATAATATATATACTATAATATGTTTTTTATTTTAGTCTAAGGCAAAGACCCCACTAGCCACTACCTACATCCGCCGGTCTTCAATTGGTTTGTGTTTGAATGGAAGATTATTTAGTGGTCCATTCCGCTGTTTATTGTCTACAAGCAACATCTTTCCACCATGAACCTACATCTCGTTCCTGAATGCAAAAGAAAAATCTTTGGTATTTATTAAAGTTATCCTTTATTTCTCTCATCCTAACGTAATAAGCTTCGTTTATTTCTCTCAACAATATGGTCGCTAGTGAAGTAGCATATGATATACTTAACCATGTCTATACTGTCTGTTTTGATGGAGAAATTTATACACAAGGAAAGATCAAAGTTTGTCTGAGTTTTCAAATTGTTAATTAGATCCACTTCAGTCCAAGCATAACGGTTTCTGAACAAAATGAAACTTGACTGTACAAGGAAATTCAATTTCTTTTATCTTTATCTGGATAACAAGCTCAGTGTCTACATGAAGTTAACCGGTTGATCGTAAGAAGTTACAAAGTTCAATTTAGCACAATAGATGGCAGAAGGAATCAACTGCCTCATTCTATTCCTAGGCAATTGAAATCTTGAGCCTCTGAAACATTGAAATACAAACAAGAAGACCTCCCATCAAACTTTGATATGAGACGATGGGCCAATAATCCACAATAATGCTTCCCAAGTCTTGCAATGCAGATCTCCGTTATCTTTCTGAACATATCGTCAGCCTGAATGAGTGGTTGCTCTATGAAGTCTGCTAGGGGCATCCACTGGAAGGATCAATGAACTGTTATAATCTAAACAACCAGCATTAGAAGGAAAAGATTTTAAAATAAAAAACAGCAATGTGAAACTTGTTTGCAGTGTTGATATAATGAAAAAATTGTGAATTATCTTAAACATTAAACAAAAAAACTTATTTCTCATAACAGAAACACACATATCTTAGTTTTCATGAAAAGTTGAATTTTAGAAGTTTATTATTAAATTATCAGGTTGAAAATGTCACCTTAGCTGCTTGAATTTCTAAATGATCTATTTCAATTTTTGTCGACAAAGGTCTCAGCATGCATATGAAGAACAAATCTGACTTCTTAAATGCCATGCAGTGTACATGCCTGAAATAGAAATAATCAAGAAAATACTTTTAGAAATATTTAGGATTGTAAAATTTGCTAAGAACTATGATACATAAAAAAATGTTAACACTAGGCACTTGTTCAGAAACATTGCCAATTTGGTAATTTCTGCAAGGGCCAAATCAAAATCTGGTAGTCAAGATGATAATTAGTGATTCCCACAAACATATCATGATCAAGCAGACAATTTCAGCGTGCTGGTCAGCCAATTCAGCAGAAAGCTTCGACTATCCTGGAATTAAAGTTCAGTATACGACTGTTTGAACTTTAAAGGGTGTATTGAAAATATGGCATTTCAGAGAATATGCAAGTTAGACTTCTACAAGGATACACAGTGGTGGAGCTAGGAGTGTAAACAAGAGGGAGTTTTTTAGACATAAAAACTTAATAGGAGGGACAATTCTCAATACTTTCATTATCTTTCGTCTTAAGTATATATAAAGTATTAGGGTTTTTTTTTAAATAGGGGGGACAATTGCCAATGCATACCCCTTAGCTCCGCTCCTAAGGATACACAAACAAAAAGCTCTTAGAAATAAGCAATTTTGGAGGAAAAAAGATAGGGAATTCATTATTTCATTCAAGGATGTAAGGTGAAGTTATTTCTTCATGGAAAATTTTATCGTCAAAATCTGAGTATAATCATATAGGGCAACATATAGCTAACTTTGCATGAGACATTTTTAATTAAAAAAAAAATTAAAAATCTCACAAACATGGTGAACAACATATCATAATTTCATAATATTTTAAGTTTTTTCTACTGTTGAATGAAGATTATAAGTTTAACACTAATTTTTTCGGGTATAACCTGTAGACATTAAGATGGAGGGTTACAATGCTAAAAAAGTAATGAATTTTTAAACATGCTCTTTTTAGTATAATCAATCAATACATAAGGTTTGCTTTGAATAAAAAAGAGTGCCTGCAGCAAATTGCAGCATCCTGATCTCCATTATATAGCTCCAATTTATAATGTAATCAAAACTTTCCACTTCATTAAATCGGTAATGACACTAGACAGGACAAAGGCATCCTGAAAAAAAAAATGGAAATGTCTTTGAATAACAAAATCTGTGGAATACAAAAGTTCAAACAGTTTAATTGTTCATCATCCAAAACTTGTTGGTAATTTAAGATCTTTGTTTTAACTTCTTTTCCAGTCTAGAAATTGGCAGAAGGAGCATCTTGGTATCTTTACCAACAAAAAAACTTAAGGTCCATTACCTAAAAGCAATCACCTCTGAGAATTCTGTTTTGATCTGCAATACAGACAATAATGTTATTGGCATAGCATGATGTGTTCATAACATAGCACAGAATTTACCATTTTGTAATAAATTTAATTTGGTTGCTCCCTTGGACAATATAGAGAACCATGCCTTTTGGCTGTAAAGATTTACTTCGTGACTATATTCTTGCAAAATATTTTGACAAGAGCATTGTCTCAACCTAGTAGGTAAATTAAGAGGATAGAACAGAAACAAGTTCGATCTTACACCAGTTTCCTCCTCCACTTCCCTCACTACTCCATCAAAAATTTCCTCAGACTGCCAATAACAAAAAAATGAATTCAACAAGCCAAAAAACTAACAAAATTTCAACAAATGAAACTAGAATAGATACCTCGTTGATGAAGCCTGTTGGAAGTTTCCAGGCACTAGAGGATGCTGAAGAACAGTACTTCTCTTGTACAACAAGAATCTTGAAAAAGCAACAATACCAAAAAATTGATGTTACTCTTGGGTTCAGTGGGTTGTTGACAATGATGACAATTCTTGTTTCTATTGTTTAAATAATGCATCGAGCATTGAGCTACACTAGAACATAAGAGAATTGCTGATTCCAACTATTGTCGGTGCATGTCCTAAACTAGATCAGGCCAACTAGAGTATATTTCTGTCATGTTCTTAAGTTTTAAGGATTTTACAATACAGTAGAGTATATTCATGCACAATTATTAAACACAACATAGACATAATGCACAAATAAGAAAAAGATGCATCATTTTTTCAAAATTCACCTCTTAATTTGTGTTGAATGTAAAAAGAGATCTCAACATTAATTAGGAGTGTGTGTGTGTGTGTGTGTGTATGTAAGAGTACATAAATGAGTTCATAGATGGATATCCATATAAGATTCATATAAAGATCCACTAATACTAGTACTCCTTAAGCTGGAACATATATATTTCATATACCCAGTTTATTACAAAGTGATCTAAAAACTCTCAAGATTAACCCCTTAGTAAAAATATTTGCAAGTTGATCTGAAAATAGAGTATAAGGAGTAGAAAAAGTTCTTATCATCATTGTATCTCTCACATAATGGTAGCCTACTTCAATATACTTGATTTGTTTATAAAAGGTAAGATCGTTTTCAATAAATATGGTAGCCTAATTATCACAGTGCATTGGCATAGGAAGCTGCATAGTAAAACCAAGCTCTATCAGTAAAGGCTTAAGTTACTTCATCTCGCAAACAGTTTGAGTCATTAATCGATATTCAACTTCTGTGCTTGATTTAGACACCACATTCTACATTTTGCTTCTCCAATGTAGGTATAATATGAAAGTGTCCATGCTTCTGATATATAAGTCCTTTATCCAATGTATCTTTAACATAAGCCAACACACGAAGAACTCCTTTCCAGTGAATAATCCTTAGCTCATACATGAACTGACTCAAAAAATCAATTACATACGAGATATCTAGATGCGTAACTATCAAATAAATTAATTTCCCAATCATTCTTCTATATCATCCAACATTCTTGAATAACTCAAAGTACTATCCTAAAGTCTGATTTTTGATTTACTAGACTAGTTTCTAACTTGCAACCCAAGAGTTTGGTTTCTTGGAGAAGATCAAGGACATGTTTTCTCTAAGATAGGATCATTTTATCTTTGTTATATATAAACTCTATCCTAAGAAAGTATTTAGGTCTACCTATGTCTTTGGTGACAAAGTGCTTTCGCAAATACTCTTTAGTGTCTTAGATTTTTGTTGTATCATTACCTACCAGAAGGATATCATCTACATATATTGTAAGAATGACACTACCAATGTTGCATCGTCTAACAAACATAGAGTTATCCACTACATATCATTGAAAACCCATTCCCATGACAATTTTGTTAAAATTTTCTAACCATGCTTGAGGACTTTGCTTGAAACGTAGATCACCTTCTTTAAATGACAGCAATATTCTCCTTTAAGTAACATATCCTGGAAGTCCATAAGAACCTGTTCAGTGAAGTTATCATATAAAAAGACATTTTTGACATCAAGTTGATATACCTTCCAAGCTTGATTGATAGAAATGGACAGTAGCACCCAAATAAAGCTCAACTTTGTCACTAGTGAGAAGGTCTTGGCATAGTCAACACCAAATATATACATAAATCCCTTTGCAACTAGACATACTTTGTATCTGTTTGTATTACCATCTAGTTTGAACTTGATGGTGTAAATCCAACGACAACCAATAACGGTAACTCTAGAGGGACAATCACCCAACTCCTAGGCTCTCCGCGATACTAGTGTCAACATCTCTTCGTCTATAGCATTATTCCAATGTAAAATAAGTATAACTTCTTTGTAGTTCCTAGGAACAATTTTAGAAGAAATAGATAGGACCAACTAACGATACACAAAATGAAAATGATAATAAGAAACAAAAAAGAAAATAAGACAATTAGTGACAAATCGTTTCTCTCTGCGAAGAGTAATAAAAACATCAAGGTCAAAAGAAAACAGATTTACTGGCGTAGGAGTTGATTCCGTAAGAGGTGGAAGTGGTAGTTATTCATGAGAACAACAATGATAAATCTATAATGGACGATTGGGAGTTACAGACGAACCAAATGTCTTATCAGTAGTAGAACTTGCAATGAGAGTGAAAAGATGAACATGGCCTTGACCTGCAGTTGGAGTGTCGAAAAAGAGTGTGGATTTGGAAGGTAATATAGGATATATCATCTAGTAGTAGGATTGTAGCACTGATATCCTTTTGAGTCCTAGAATACTCTACAAAAGCACACTAGATTGAACAAAGTGAAAGCTTGTTAAGACCAGAGGAAAGATCCTATACAAAACAAATACATCCAAACACTCTAGGAGGTAAATGAAATATAGGACGATTAGGACACAACCTCCTAAGGGGAATGACTCCAGTAAAAGCAGTAGAAAGCATCCTATTAATAAAGTAGGATGTCATAAGAATAGTGTTAGGTTAAAGATATTTGGGAACATTAATTTGAAGCATAATTACACGAGTGACATTAAAAATATATCTATGTTTTCTTTCAGCATTGTCATTTTATTGAGAGACATTAGGACAAGTAGTTTGATGCAATATTCTCAAAGTACAAAAGCTGGTAACCTTATTTTGAACAAATTCCAAGACATTATCAGTACGAAACAATCGAGGAGAAGTAGAAAATTGGATTTTTATTTCAGTGAAGAATCATTTGATAACATCAGGTACATGTGCCCTATCTTTCAACAAATACATATAGGAAACTCTAGAAAAATCATCAATAAAAATAATGTAATACCTATAACCAAACACTGATGACGCATGAAACGAACCCCAAATGTTAGAATGAATCAACTCGAAAGGGACATGACTAACATAACTAGACGAACGATAGGTAACACAATGATGCTTATCCAATTGACGACACTTACACTCAAAAGACTCCATAAACATCTATGGCAACATTTGTTGAAGCTTGTGAAGAGAAGGATGTCCAAGGTGATAATGCCATAAAAGAGACAACTTTGGACTTGAGATGGACGACAAAAGACCTTTGGGAACATCATCTCAAACAAGGACATATAGTCCACCACGTTTATGGCCCACACTAATCGTCTTTCTCATCTACAGATCCTGAAAAGTATAATGATATGAAAAGAATGTTACCAAGTAGTTTGAAACTTTAGTAATCATGTTAATGGAAATAAGATTAACTTGAAAATCAAGAATATAAAGAACTTTGTCAATAGTAAGTTGTGAAGAGGCTTGAACAATCCATTAACCATCAACAGAACACAGGCTACCATCGATAATAAAAACAGAATGGATAATGGATTGACAAGGAAAGGAGCTAAGCTGATCACGAGTACTTATCATATGTGAAAATGCATCTAAGTCTATTATCTAAGAACTATCCTTAGAAACTAGAAAGGCACCTGTACTTGAGATAGTGACATGGATAGTTGTAGTAGATAACTGGCTGCCCTACAACTGTAGAAAATGCTCATACTCAGCCAATCGAATAACAATTGTGTCAGTGGAACTGTCTATCGTGACAGTATAGGCCTACTTTGGTTTGCTAAATTTGTCCCAACATTTGTCAGGTATGATTAATGCATCCGCAACAGTCACACTTATGAATTCCATGTCCTCCCCTAAAGGTGCGTCTTCTAATGGAACTAACCATGACAAACTAATCTAAGGATAAAGTGGAGGTGCCAATACAGACACACAAGGTCCGAGAAAAGGTGGAGGCAAGGGATGAAACAGTGTCAATGCCAAGGACATGTCCATAGATCTAGGAGGCAATTCCACGATGAAGAGTAAAAAGAAACTTGACAATTACTAATCCATCATGACATTTCCATTTCCTGAGAGTTTCATCCGGGAGAGCACGGAGGGATGTATACAGTTCTTGTATAAAGCAATCACCTTATTGAAGGAAGAAGAATTATTCATAAATTTCAAGCACATGGGAGATATTCTTCTCATGTCCATACGTTTTCTTCAATGTATCCCAGATTTTCTTTGCTAAATCAAGAAACATGACATATGAAGTAATATTTTATTCCATATTATTGACAAGCAACGGGATACTTCCATAATCTGTAGTAAACCAGTCATCATAGTTGAAATCCTTTGAGGATAGTGAATTGTTAGTAATATGTTCAGTTTTTTAATGAGCGCTCAGAAATTTAGTGAAGACTTTCGTCCACAGAGGGTAATTTTTGCGATTCATTTTCACAGTTGTACTACCAAAACTGTGCAACCATGCAACGTAAGAGGTGCCGAAAGAGTTAGAGGAAGAAGACGATGCCATGGCAAGCACAAATAAGGGTAGTAGGCAGGTAGTCACGAAGAAAGAAACATGTATTTAAGTATAAAAAC
The DNA here is from genome assembly GCA_024699735.1 of Posidonia australis. NCBI lineage: Eukaryota > Viridiplantae > Streptophyta > Magnoliopsida > Alismatales > Posidoniaceae > Posidonia > Posidonia australis. Next base: position 14,427 of record JAMKQA010056496.1, on the reverse strand, counting down.
GCATTGAAAGAAGCACACATAGGATCTTAAATATAACCATACAACAGTAACAAAGGCACCAACACAAGAGGCAACATACACCAAGCCTAACGACTGGTAGCTAGGCTTAAAGGACCGTCGGTTAGGGTTGGGTAGGCTATCGAAAGTCCTAACAGGGACTGTCGACGGGTTTTAGAGGGGTCGACAAGCCTGGAGAGGGTTGGCAAGCCTGGAGAGGGTTGGCAACTGCAGGGGATGGTTGAGAGAGGGCAATGGGGTTGGAGGAGAGCCTAGAAAAGGTAGGGGAGTCTGGAAGGCCTGATGAGGTCGAGAGAGAACCGACGAGTAGCAACAGCTGGTGCCAAGTGGTGGCAGCAACTATCATGGTGACTAGGGTTTTTTTTCATAACCTATGCTCTTGATACCTTATTGAATTTAAAAAGAGATCGCAACATTAATCTGTAAAGTCTTCCTATATATATAGGAATACATAAATGGATATCCATATGAAATCCATAAAAGGATGCACTAACACTAACAATATGCATTTAAGCATTTCCTGTTTTCCAAAGTGTTGAAAAACCTACATCTATATGTCTCAAAAAGAAACAAAACACTAGATCAATTGTTTAATAGTTGCATTTTCATGAACCATAAGTTGTACCTCATTTTTTTCATTGATCACAAAACCCCCAACCCCTACTTGATGTGAAGCATTGGCAGGAAGCATGCTAGGTCCTTGAGGAATCCAGTATGTTAGCATCACATATTCTTCCTCTGCATGATGGTACTTGAAGCCTTCCTGTGGCCAACAGAATTGCAATTACAACATAAGTATCACTATTCTTTTGTGCTCTAGCAGGAGTAATCAGGATTTTCAAAAATAAAAGAGAGGTGTGGATAAATGAAATTAAATAAGAGACTCCATTACTCATTAAACTATCAAAAAATTATAATTTATATGTGAATCTATGAATACAACTAATAGTTTAACATGCACATAATCAAAATAACATGCTAAAACATCCATATTCTTACATGGCAAATAGATTCAGTGACCTGCAATGCCTATATTTTAAGTTAAAAGGATAGCACAGCATTTAAAATTTCCTTCATCACAGCACGTAGGTACATTCAAGTGGTTTACAAGGAAGGAAAGTGGCTTGCATGACTTAAAATGTAACTGATTAGTTGCAACAATTTGTAGTTCATAAAATTGTAAAAGGTTATATTGCTTGTGAAATACATAAAAAAGCGAGATTACTAGAATATTAACAGCTAGTTTAACATGGTTAGATATAAAACCTTCACAGCCACGGGAACAAGCTCAGACTGCTCTAGTGGTAGCTTAAGCCAAATGCCTTTCTTTGCCTGCAACAAATTTGCAATGTTCAAAGTCAATCATCTGAAACATTGAAAAGAATCAAGAGGTTGCAAGAGAAATTTTAATCTTTTTTCATAAGAGGAACTTCACGTATAAAATTTTATAGTAACTTTTGTTACCATCCAAATTGGTCGATGCTGCATATAAAATAATCTGTGAAGTGTTTGACTTTTCCATCTTTTCGATCTATGTGTGCAGATTTGGTATATGTAGAACGCCAAAGTAGAAGAATGATGATAAGATAAGCCATCACTATTTGGAACGTATTCTACATCAAATGTAACTGTTAGAGTTATTAAACCAGTTATTCTTTAGTCGTTATATAGATATATGTTTACTCTATATGGATACCATTATCATTATATATATGTACTTAAAGTTGATCAATAAAGCTTATCTCTTTGCTTTCCTCTAGCATCGTATTAGAGCATTAGGTTTTTTCTCACCAAACCCTAACCCTTGTTTTCTTCTCCCCATCACCACTCCTTTCTTCAGTCGTCGGCCACTTCCAGCCTCTTCCCTACCGCCATCGGCCACCCCCAACACCTCTCCCACCCTCCAGCACTCCTGTCGATCTCTCCTCTCCCTCTACAGGCCTTCTCCAACGTCGTCTTCTCCTCTGGGCAGCTTCTGCGACGCCGTCAGCCTATACATGGGTCATCGACGGAGGCTCCAGCCACCGCTAGCCTCTCTAGCTGGCACAGTCGACTCAGTCGGCCTCTCTAGCTGTCGGCGATGCACGGCTAGCCCTCCAAGCCGCTCTCAGGACCTACCTGCTGATCTCCTCTCCTCCTCTTCCGACAGGCTTCTTGCTGACCCAGTCCATGTTTCTAGGGATGTTATGCACGTGCGTGCCCTCAATGGAACATCTGTCAAACTTGATGGTAAAAACTATCTTATATGAATAAAGTCTATTCAGATTTTTCCAGAAGTCCATAAAAAAATCAAGCATATTGCTCATGATCCTCCTGATCTAAAGTCTGCGGAATACGATAACTAGATAGCCTCTGATTATGGCGTTATTACTTAGCTGTTAAATAGCATGGAGCCCCAGATCTCTCGTGGTGTAGTTATACTTCCTACTGCCAAAACAATCTGGGATACCTTGAAAGTCACTTATGTTCAAGAAAAAATATTGCCCGGATTGCTAAGATATATGATTAGTTCTTCTCTTTACAACAAGGCGACCAGTCTATTCAAGATCTATATACTTCTATTCGGGTTCTTCTGGATGAACTTGAAATTCTTCAGCCTTTGGTTCCTGATGTTCAAGCTATGCGTCTGTATAAAGAAGAGCTTGCAATTGTGAAATTTTTATCGGCACTCCGTCTCGAGCTTGTCTCTCAGGTACGTAGCCACATTCTTGGTGTTGATTCCGTCCCGTCATTGACATCTACCTTCTCTCATGTTCTACGTGTTTTCACTGCAATTCCTACGGTACATAGTGATCAATCTGCTTTAACTATATCTCGTCGTGGTCGTGATCGCCGACGTGGATGGGGCCTTGACTATGGAAGAGGACGTGGCAACCGTAGGGGTAATCTTAAGTGTAATCATTATGGCCGCACAAATCACTCATCAGATAGGTGTTGGGCAAAATTTGGCAAACCAGACTAGACTAATAATGTTACTGAAGACACCTCTGAGCCTCCTCCTAACTTCGATGATACTGTAACCATTTCTCAGGCAGAGTAAGCTCGCTTCCTTCAGTCACAGACTACTACAATTGCTACACACGCTACTCCATCAGGTACGTCAGCATTGTTCATGACTTCTGATGTTGACTAGGTAGTTGATTCAAGTGCGTTAAAGCATATGTCCACTACTCGTCATTCTTTTTCTTCCATGGTCACTTCTGTTTCCACCCTTTTTGTTACGGTTGCTAATGAAGCACATTCACCTGTCCACGAACAAGGAAATGTGTCTCTTTCCAATAACCTCACTTTACATGATGTTCTTTATGTACCAAATTTTCCTGTTAATTTACTTTCTATTAGTCAACTTACTAAAACCTATAACTGTACAGTAACCTTTTTTTCCCACTGATATTCTTATACAGGACCTGCGGACTGAGAAGTAGATTGATTCGGGATCTGAACGAAATGGTATATACTGTCTCAATGGTCACACGACACCTACTACCTTTGTTTATATAGCGTCCACTATTGAGTCATCTTTTTTGTGGCATTGTCGTCTTGGCCACCAGTCTTTTGAGAAGTTAAATAGTCTTTTACTAGAGTTTGTATCCGTCAATAATTTCGAGTGTGAATCTTGTCAACTTTGAAAGTATCGTCGATCCTCATATCCTGCACGTTAGGACAAACAAAGTTGTGCTCCCATGGAATTAATTCACTCTGATGTGTGGAGTTCATGTCGTATTAAGTTTGTTTAGGGTTTTAGTTATTTTATTATTTTTATTGATGATTTTTCTAGAATGACTTAGGTTTATCTCCTAAAGGTTCGCACTGAGGTAGTCAATGTTATCCAAATTTTTTTGAATGAAATAAAAACCCAATTTTCTGAACCATTGCTTGTATTTCACATTGATAATGCTCTTGAATATGTTCAACGTAATATTTCTCTTATGTATGAAGCCCAAGAAATCCTGCATTAAACTTCATGTCCTAGAACTTCGCAACAGAATAGTATGGCTGAACGCAAACACCGTCATTTATTGGATGATACTAGAACAATCATGGCCTAAATGAAAGTCCCTCAGTAGCTATGGACTGATGCGGTTCTTACAGCATGTCATCTCATTAATCGAATGCTTTCCTTTGTTCATGGGAGCATTCCTTACTCTCTCTTATTTCCTCAGAAATCCCTTGTTCCTCTGCTACCAAAGCTTTTTAGGTGTGTATGTTTTGTTCAGGATACTCGTCTGAATCTGGATAAGCTTTCTCCTAGGTCTATCCAGTGTATGTTTGTCGGGTATTCTCGGACTCAGAAAGGATATCGCTGCTATGATCCAGTGAGTCGAAAATATCTTATTTCTGTATATGTCACATTCTTTAAAGACACTCCTTTTTCTTCTTCAGCAGCTCCCTCCACACTTCCTCTACCACTGGATGTCCTTATTACAGAGTTTGTTCATCTGTCTGTGTCTGTACCTTCTACTGCTCCTCCTTTACAGGTTTATACTCAACGATCACGACAGCAACTACTATCATTAGCTCAAGGCTTCGACCAGTCTACTTCCACTGCAGTCTCTTTTGACCTTGATTTTCCGATTGCACTTCGAAAAGGTACTCATAGTACTGCACATTCCATTTCTAACTTTGTTGTCTATGATCATCTACATCCTACATATCAAACTTTTGCTTTGTCTTTATCATCTATCTTTGTACCCAGGACGTATTAGGAAGTATTACAAATATCTTAATGGAACGTGGCCATGGATGAAGAAATGTCTACTTTACAGTCTCGTAAGACCTGGGATCTTGTCACATCACCTGCTGATATTGAAATTGTTAGTTGTCGTTGGATCTTCACTATTAAATACAACTCTAATAGCACAGTTGATCGTTACAAAGCTCGTCTTGTGGCACGTGATTTTACACAAACATATGGAGTTGACTATTTTGAGACTTTTTCTCCTGTAGTCCACCTCAATTCTATTCGTATATTGTTCTCTGTGGCGGTTAATCAAAAGTAGCCCATGTATCAGTTGAATGTTAAAAATGCATTTTTATATGGTAATCTGCTTGAGGAGGTCTTTATGGAGCAACCTCTTAGATATGTTGCTCAAGTGGAGACATGTATATACAGGTTAAACAAAGCAATATATGGCCTTAAGCAGAATCTGCGTGCATAGTTTAACAAATTCAGTACAATTATAACACAATTTGGCTTTCGAAGATGCAACTCTGATCACTCAGTATTTATTAGGCAGAGATCTACAGGCTGTGTTATTTTGACTGTCTATGTGGACGATATTCTAGTTACTGGTAGTGATAAAGTGGAGATTGATGAAAGCAGAGCATTCCTTAAGAAGCATTTTGTAACAAAAGACCTGAGAAGACCTAGGTACTTCCTAGAAATAAAGATTGCTCATGCTAAAGATGGAGTATTCTTATCTCAAAGAAAGTTTGTGCTTGACCTGCTAAAGGAGACGGACATACTTGGATGTAAACTATCTAGTTCCCCAGTAGATTCTAGCTTGGATTTATGGGACACGTCTTCTAAGATTCTTGATGATGTATGGAGATACAAGCGCCTGGTTAGGAAACTGATATACCTTACAGTGACACGACCAGATATTACCTTTGCAATTAGTCTGGTTAGTCAGTTCATGCATCAGCCTAGGGAGGTACACTGGAAGACATCTTTACAAATCTTGTCATACTTGACCAAGATTTTCGATACAGTTGCCATAGTCATCTGAATATTTCTAGTTATTCTGACTCGGGATATGCAGGCGACCGAAGTGATAGAAAATCAACTTCTGGATACTATACAATTGTGGGAGGCAATTTGGTTACCTCACGAAGCAAGAAACAGAATGTTGTCTCTCGTTCAAGTGCCGAAGCGGAGTATAGAGCTATGGCCCAAACGGCATGTGAAATGATGTGGATTAGATCCTTCCTAACTGAGAGTGGCTTTCCTCCCAATAAGGCCATGCCTATGTTCTGTGATAACCAAGCAGCTATTTACATTACAAATAACCCAGTGTTTCATGAAAGAACCAAACACATTAAGGTAGATTGTCACTTTGTACGAAATGCAGTTATGGATGGCTGGATCACTACTCCCTTTACTATTTCCTCTACTTAGTTTGCAGATGTGTTTATCAAAACTGTAGTTGTCGGTCTTTTTAAATCTTTTTGTAACAAGCTGGGCATAGTTAATTTGTATACTCTAGTTTGAAGAGGAATGTTAAAGTTATTAGATAGATTATTCTTTAATGATTATATGAGTATCTGTTTACTTTATATAGATATCCTTATCACTATATATATGTACTTAAAGTTAATCAATAAAGCCTATCTCTTTGCTTTCCTCTAACAGTAACCAAGCCAATGTCAATTAAATCCAAGATTGTTTTGACTAGCACTACAGACAGTTTTAATCCTGTATTCGTACTTAAACTTAGAGATACAATCTACTAATATTTTATATTAAATACCCTTGACTGGACAGGAGACCAAAAAGCAATAGATGATCACAAGGGAGATAACAAAATTACACAGTTTCAACAATTACACTCCAATGGTCCTATGTCTTCTTGAACTTTTGCGTAATGTTTTACTGTGACCTGAGAATGAATGTGGACAACCTTTTTGGAAGGTGATATTTGACAACAGGTTTGGTAAATGGTATGACATCAATCCTTAATGAATTAAGCATCAAAATAAACAAAATAATAATGCTTTTTATTCATGTTGTTCATAGTCATTTAAACAGTTAAAAGATGTTTTGGAGTACCTTTGATTTCCAGAAAGAAAGGGATTTGTGAAGCATGAAACCAAAATCATCTGCATCCCATGGAAGTCTTTCCAAGTTGACAATAACACCCCCATACTCATCCTCATGACTGTCAAGTACATAGCCTGTTCTAACTGAAGTGTTTAAGCATTCTCTGCTGCTTCTGAAGCTCTTGGAAGAGTTATTCTCCAGCAACAGGTGGTGTGATGAAGAATCAAAATCTCGACTTGAAGTTCTAGCAGCCAAGTAAGAAGCCTTTATCACGTTGCCTGGAGTAATAGGAAGTTTTCAGAAGAATCATTTGTATTGTGATTGATTTGCACAAAAAGTGCAAAGAACTTACTCTATTAAGCACATGTAAATATAAAACAATTTTCTAGAAAGAAATGGCTGGAACACAATTTCTTTTACCCATTCTTCATGAATCATTAGCCATAGCCATTGCTTGTGTTTAATAACATCACCACAAAAGTAAAGCAAATATCCAATATCAAAACCATGCCACTGTTAGTTAATAGAATTTTTGATAGAATGATTCCCTAGTGTATGATCACAGTGTGCAAGTTTTGCATATTACTGCACAAGAACAGAAATTTACATAGAGATAAACTAGCTATTCAAAGTTAACATGGCATCCCAAAAAATTTATACCAGAGACAGGCTTCCTTTTATTAAATTATGATTAAACACAGCATTTGGTAACTAATTGTCATGCTAGCTCGTGAGTTACAATGTGAAATCTAAAGGAAACAGCATCTGTAAACTACTAAGTCTCTTTGATTGGTGAGATATTGGAAAGGAAGAACCAGTCCACTACTCTTCAGCTTTTCTTGCCATGATAAAAGGGCAGGCACAATAACAACCTCAACGATCAACTTGGTTTGAGGCTTCTTTCTGCATCTTTTTTACTCAATCTTTATTCTTATCCTTGACTACGAATTAACATTACTTAGATCCATCTCTTCCTCTTCTATTCTTCAAATTATTCACCTTAGCAATGAAATAATTGCAGAACACATTAACTAACAAACAGTCAAGCTCAACAAAATCGTACAGATAATACTGGGATGTGTATTAAACTAACGTAGCAAACTGATCCTGGCAAAAAGGAGAATGCCTCTGCTAATGTAATCGTAGAAAAATCCAAGAAACAACACATGGAAACTACTAAAGTGAAGTTCAGAGGAGCATTGTTTACTCAAATGAAGAAAATGTCAATCGCTTTAAAAAGGTGAAAGCTACCTCGCCCTCCACGGTAGCATGAATGTCGTGAATTTCTCAGAAGGAAGCTCTCACCAACAAGAGATTTGGAATATGTCCTTCCGAAGGACACCACATCCGATCTAGCAAACAGCCCCTTTTCCATCATAACCCAACTCTCCAAGCAACCTCCTTTAGCACTACCAAGTCCCACGTACTAAAGCTCAAATACAAAAAAAATCCAACTTTTGCATTTACAACTACTCAGAAGAACATCACAACAACCTTCCCTGAGAAGCAACTCTTGACTCGATACATACTTCAAAAATATCAATACCTTGCCCCCATCATTATTTTCAAAGTAATAATCCAAGGAACAAGAAAAACGTGGGATTGATTGTGCTGCGAAGAAGACAAAGGTCCAATATATCATATATAAACAATGCAATTATTACACAGATGCTACAGATAAAAGGACAAGAACATCCAATTAGTCGTCAGTCTTATCCATAAACCACAAACTGGCAAGTGGGCTTCGGTAATTGGTACTTCGCACTTGATTTACACTGATATTCTACAAGGATCGTACACGACCATTCCTTTATGAAAATGCCTGATCTCAAGAAGTAGACAAGCAACAACTCGTAAAAACGGATTGGTTGGTGCATATAAACAAACACATGGTGTTCAAGCGGATACAGAAAGGGATGTGGTCGCTTCTGGTTGCCACTAAAGAACACCCCATGTGGCCATGTGATTGACTGGGCCATGTTGTTAGATACGTTTCTGGTTGAGGATTTACTTGGAGGGAAAGGAGGATTTGGACCACAGAAATACAAAAAGAAAAATGTATTATTGTCGAGTGGGATCAGAATCTCGATGGGTTACATGGTTAAGGCTTCAAATTGACTTGCATTTTACACGGTTAAGACGTTATGGGTCGTCTTGATAGGCGACAACATTTAGATCGAAAAGTGATGTTCGAGTCCACTTGCACATGTGATACGCGTAGAATTTTTCAGGCCATTTCGATTCATCTTCGTCTGGTCCTTCTTATTTCGTATTTTACTTTGAAGCACAAAAACAAATGTTTGTATTATATAACAGCTTACATATGTGACTTGAAACTTATCCGATATCTAAACCATTAGACTCTATAGATTGTAGCATGGGGGATTCAAAGCAGGTCGACCTGCTTTGAATTCTCCATTGCAGTATTGTATCACTAAGATTGCAGTAAATTTTGTTAACCATTCAGTTACTACATATGGATCGGACAGTTTCATTAATCTAATTTTTGTTAACCATTTATACGTGAATTCCTATACTGCTAATCTATAAAAAGCGTCTTTCATGGTGTGGAAAGTTGACATGCATTTGTGCGTAACTTGTGAACATTGTAATTGCCTAATCCATGATGAAGCAGCACAATTAGACAGAGTTTCACTCAAAAGGTCAGGTCTTATATTGTAATATTACATATTACATAATTGGCAGAAATATTTTTAGAAAATGACAAAATAATCTTCAATCTTTGCAACTAAGAAGCAAAAGGGTTTATTACTTTCAAAAACTTTTCTTTTTTTTTCATTATGTAAGTGCCCATTTAATGACAATTTCATTCATGGGACTACCTAAATTGCTTGAATGTGACAAATGATTTGCGTGATCTTTAAACTAAAAACGAAAAACAGTCAAGACGAAGATCAAAGAAATATGCTTTATTTAGATGTCTGAATGTAAACACTCAAATTGTCAAATAGTGACAGTAACATATTTCAGCCCTCCATACAATGATTATTACAGTGTTTTTGCTCATGTACTTATAGATATTTAAGATATTGGTAACAATAAGTGCAAGTATAACTGAACAATTAGAATCCTCCCACTTCTGTATTCTTGCTGCAAAATGTTTGACTTTCCTTCCTTTGATATTGTTGCACATCCAATTCATGAGAGTACAGGCAATATCATTACAAATGACCAGCATTTCATCCCCTGCATTTCTCAATCATCATTTCCAGAGTTCAACCGAAGCACTTTGACTCCCATCAGGGCGAGGCATGTCACAGATGGAATGAAGATGAAATCTGGGACCCAGTGGATCTTGAATTTCTTGAGTGGCGGCACGTTATCTGCTGCTTTCTTCATGATCATGGCAGCCGGGGGTGCAACCACACCCGTCATCACCACAACGCTGTCAGTTGGAATTGTAGTGATGTGGTTTGTTAGGTAATCAACAAGCAGTTTTTTCTTAAGCTTGGGATCCTTCTCTGTTATCCATTGGCTATAGTATTTCTGCATTGTTAGTGCATACAACAATATGTCAAGAGACATCATTCTGTGCTAAAAGCCAAGAAAGCTGTACAGAAACCTGTATAGATTCATATGTATGGTTGTGTACTTTCTAGATGTGTAGTAAATGTGATATGATGAGTGCTACTGCAATGGGCTGGAAGCCTGAATCATGATTCAAGGAAGATTATGAATTGATACTATTTCGATTCCAACCATCTTATTGGAAAAACTAGAAGATATAAGCAGGTAATACACACTAATTTTTCGATGGCAATTGAACCAAAAGACACCCATGAGGATTTCAATTGTCAGCGACTGAATATAAACTACAGAACGACAAAGGTGAGCATCGGCATGAATTGAAAGTCACGTTATTGCTTGAACAAGATGAAAATATGCAACGAATTTGAGCAACAAGCTGAATTGGAAGTTGAAACACAGAAATCACCTTAAGTTCTTCAAGCTTGGGTGTTCTATAATGCTCGCCAGGCATAGCTGAATTGAATTTGCTGATATAAAAACGGTGGAAAACATTTTTTGCAAAATGAGCCATTACTTCAAGGTGTTATATTCCATCCCATGAAAGACAAGGCTGGAGGGTTGGATTTCTTACTTGCAAAGATCAAGAAATGTAAAATGGAACTCATCAAATGTGGTGATATTCTTGTTGAAAAACTGGTCGAAAATCCTGTCTGTGGATAGTGATTGCAATCCAGGCAACCCTATAACAAGTTCATCAAAAGTTAGAGCTGATTTTCTTGTTTTTATCCGTTTGAAGTAACTAATTTTTTCCTGGTCGTAATTGCAGCTATTGAACGGCGAAAAGAGGTGGTATTGTATTTGCGCCTTTGAAATTAAAGCAATAACTGTTTTGATTATGGAGATGCCAAAGCAAATAATTAAGTAGCAGAACAACTATACAGAAATGAAGTAACGCGCTTATGCCACCGCTAGGGAAGGCCTTCTGCAGAACAGAAGCTAGAATTGAATAAAACACAAAATTCAAAAGACAATATTCATAGCACAAGAATTTCCTACAACCTACTTTAGGGGGTCAATTATCATTAGATTATGACAAGGGTCATGCATTAATCTAAAAGAACTGAACGAGATATAGAACATGCAATAATCTAAAAGAAATTAGATCTAGAGTTTGTTTTAAAACTGTTCAAGGGTTACAAACCGATGACCCGATCAGATACACATCAACTGAGATAAGATTTTGCTCTTGAGTCGTGAAAAAACTACGGAAGAAAAACACTACATCGACTGCATCGAATGAAAAAGAGTGCAAAAAGATTAATTCTGAATGTAAGAAAGTTCTTCAGCAAAATCAACAGGTTACCCAAAAGTAGAAAAAAAGAGAGAGAGATTATGTACCGAGATTCCCCAGCAAGCTCATGGGAATTCCCATTGTCGATAGCAGTAATCTGGAAATGGTGGCTCACTTTGAATCGGATGATGAAGTCCTCTGGACTGGTGGTGGATTGGGTAAGTGATGGAGTATATGAAGCAAAATTGTATGACTTCTTGGGAAAGGCATCCGACATCCGAGAACGGTGGTGGCCTATATGAGTTTGGAATGGGGTACCTTTCTTCCCTCCACAATTTTGTCTTTTGTTTTTTCCTCTGCTTTTGGTGGTTCTTATGATTCTTACGAAAGAAGAAGAAGCGAAAAACCAAGAAAGTCTTGCAAGCTCTCGTGATAATGAAAAATTGTAGTTGTCGCTCCTGTGCTCTCCTTCGTCACGTCACGTCACTTCCTTCTATTGGGTCGCCTTCAAGGCGAGGCTTTTGGAGTAGGATGAACCTCCTGTAGCTTCGATCCGTAAAAAGCATAGTCGATCAGCGAGACTTGGTCCCTCCCCCGTCCACACATTCTTCTTTACAGGTAAGTCGTTCTGGGAAGAACCCTTCTTCCCTCCCTTCTCCTGTCGAGGTAAAAAAAGCCTCCACGATAAATCGCCTCCTTTTGAGGAAGCCAAGTTTGTTCTCGACTATCTCATCGGGTTTTGTCCTTACTGGAGCGATCCTCGCATTTTTTCTTTGAACTCAGTTCTCTGATGGCTCTGATCTACGATAGCTTTTTGTCTCACATCCTCTCTGTGTATAATATTGCCATGACTATGGATTATTTTATGCATATCAAAGAGTTATCTTTTAGTTGGTTAACTTATTTGGATCATTGCCATCTGCATTCAGATCTGGTTTTTCTTTTTACCTATCGGAGAAATCTCCCTTTCTCTGTTTCATTTTATGAGGCTCCTAGCTCCGGCTATCTCGCCGTCGTACCTTCGACTGAAGCCCTAGACCCAACTCTACACTCCGGCGAACTTGCTCCTCGCAAGGGTTTTGTGGATCGGCCTTTGCCTCTTGTTGCGCTGTCTGATGGCCTCTCTCCGGCAAGCCCTTATACTTACCTAGAGATTTTTTTCCTCTCCTTCTGACCCCATGATTAACTCCACATCGTCAGTCGGTAGTTTCCCTCCGGTGGGCGACCGCTGGACAACCTTTCCCTTCGCCTCCTCGAGGGAGACAACAGGTCAATGGTCTTCTCAAGACTTTGACAGCTCCATTATCTCCTCAGAGTCTATCTCGAGCTCTGTGTGGGATTTTTCTCTTTTCCAATTACCGTTTCATGTGCGGGATTACATTAATACCCCCTTAATTACGTACAGGCTCCGAACTTAACTGACTCTCCTCTTCAGTCGTGCATTAATAAGGATCTCATTAATATGCACCTTAGAGATAATTACGAGGCTAATTTGGCACGTTTTGGTCGTAACCCAGTAACTTGTGTTCAAGACGGACTGTACCATCACATTAATGCCTTTGGGGAGTTCTCTGACAGTGTCGATTCGAATCGCCGCCCTGCCACGTCCAGCATTTATAACCAGGCGGTAACGTGTGCCGACCCTGAACTTTCACCTCCTTTCTCCCACCATTGTAATAATGGCTTGGGATTGCCTCTGGCATACATCTCTGACAGCGACATTTGCCCTGACAAATCCGATTCACCTACTACTTCTCTTCCTCTTGGTTCACGCTTCGCTGCTTTAGCTTCTCCTATCCCAACCACTATTGCTTCTGCAAGTCTTTGCAGCGACGTTGTATACCCTCGGGAAGACTCCGTTACTGAAGGGTGGACCGCCGTGAATCGTAGAAGGGCCACTTCATCTCTGGTATCTTACTACCGAGCCTCAGGTCGTTGTTTTTCTTGCAAGCTCCGAGGTCATACTCGTAGCACCTGCAGATATTCTAGACATTGTTTTAAATGCCTTTCTCCTTCTCATTTTGTGACGATTTGTAAATTTTTTCAGGCTCAAGACTCTCCCTTTCCCCCGAGTCTCTCCCCTCACAACCCCACTATTATCCCTCCCTCGGAAGCTACTTGTGATCTCCTTCTCTCCCTCTCCTGCTGTGCCCTTGTCTCTGCACACTCCACCCACCTGACCAAGGAGTTTCTCAAACATCACATAGCCACCAACTGGCCCCCTACCGCTGGGGTGGAAGTCAAGGACTCCTCCTCAGACAAGTTCCTTCTTAAGTTTCCATCCCTAAAAACCAAAAATGATACTCTTAATCTGTACGGCTCCTCTCTACAATCTCTGTCCGCTTCCTTCATTCACTGGACCCATCAATCCAACGCGGTTCTCACTCTAAGAGAGGAAGGAGTTTGGATCAGATTAGAAGGCATTCCCCATCACCTATGGAACGTAGACGTCTTCCACATCATAGTCGCCGAATTTGCTGATCTTTTAGAAGTTGACCTTTCTATTGATCGTGTCAAACAACAAGGTTTTGCCTGCCTTAGAATTAAGATTCATCATAGTAAAGACTTGCCTGACTCTCGATTCTTTGCTTTCAGCAAAGTGGTCTATCCTATTAAGTACAGGCGGAGTTGGGATATTTGTTCTCCCTCTCCCTCCAATTAGCTCCCTTCTCCAGCTTGGCTCTTTCAACCTGCCCCGGTCTCAACTCAAATAGGTTTTCATCCCACTAGAAAGACTTTCAAAAACTCCAAGGACTGGCGAGGAGCCAAAAGTGGTAAAGTCCCTAGATTTGGAAAGAATGTATGGACTAGATCTTCCTCCTTACCACAACTTCATATCCCATCTGCTAACACTGCTGGCCTCCTTCCT
>JAMKQA010056495.1:0-55308 GCA_024699735.1 Posidonia australis | reverse complement strand
GGTTTTAATACTAGCCATTAGATTAACAACCAACCACAATGATGCATCTTCCCTCAAAATAGCTAATTTGAGGGAGGATGCAACTGAACCGGGTCCTATATATATATATATATATATATATATGTTAATTTAGGGATAAAAGAGGATCTATCATATTGTTAATCAATAGTTACACATATATAGAGGGATAACAAATACTTTATTAGGATAAATGGATATCCATTAACCCAACTACTTTAAAACTAATTAACTAACTTTCACACTCTCCCTCAAGTTGGAGTATACATATCAATTGTGTCTAGCTTGTCACACAATGACTCAAACATCTTAACATTCTTGTCCTTTGTGAATATGGCTGTTAGCTGCTCAGAAGACTGAGTATAAGGAATTGAGATAATCTCCTTCATAACCATGTCCCTCACAAAATGACAATCAAACTCAATGTGTTTTGTTCTCTCATGGAAAGTAGGATTGTTTACAATAAAGATGGTTGTTTGATCGTCATACTATATGATCATGGGAACCTCGACCTTAACTCTAAGCTACTCCAATAATGACTTTATCTACATCATCTCACAAGTTGTCTGAGTCATGGATCTGTACTCAGCTTCTGCACTGGATCTTGACATAACATTCTGGTTCTTGCTGCGTCAAGTGACCAAATTGCCTCCTACACATAGAATTAAATGTTGGTTTCGTGTCGGACTTCGGTTCGACAAAAATAGGAAACGTGTCGGACATCGGTGGAAATGTCGGTGGAAACGCGGTAAATTTACGGAAGTCCATAAAAATGGTCAAAAAACTTTAAATTTTAAATTGAAATTCTTGGATAAGCTAAAGTAAGTAATAATCTACATCTTAAACTACTTAGATTAACTTCTTCAATATGTAGCACATTAAAATACAGTAGATGGACCTAACAAAAATATCCTAAAGTATAAATAATACATAAAAATGCTTAATAAAGGTTTAAGCTAAATCATTATGCTACATGACCTAAATAACACTTAAATCATTATGTTAAATCCTAAAAAATTATAAAAATTACTCATTTTATAAAATCATTATGTTAGATCTATCATCTATGTGATGAATTGAAATATTATTAGGTTAAATCTTTATTTTTTAATTAATTACAAATTAAATATTAATATTTCTTAAATAAAAGAAAAGATCTACTACATAAAGAAAAAAGAGAGAGAAAATGATGGTTACAGACATAAACCTGAACATGATAGGACAGAAGCTTTCATCACTAAGCCTTATCAAACTATTAACTATTATATTATACTCCATATGTATTTCCAATTTGTTGGAAGGTAGTAAAACCTCTTTTGCAAGAAAGGACAAAAAAAAAAAAACAGATATAAGCCTGGATCTCTCGTCATAACTCACAAACTTTAAAAGGAAAAAAAGGGATCGAGACATATCACACATGTCAACACTCAGTAGACTTTAAAAGTAAAAAAAAAGGGAAGGACACAGGGACGAACTTGGTTGGAGGCTGCAACGGAGCGATGTGCCCATAGAGAAATCTAGAAGACGAGGGCAGATCGACGGAGAGAAGGGCAGACGACGCAAGAGAAGCTTGAGGAGAACTGAAGAAGGCGTCAGACAGCAAAGGCGGACGACGCTGGACGATCGACAGCGTTGGAAGGCAAAGGCGGTCGACGCAGAACGGCGGACGATGCTGGACGGTGGACGGTAGGATGGTTGGTTGGACGACTACTGGAGAAGCTTGAGGAAGAGGAGGAAAGGAGATGGGAGAAGGCACAGCTGGTCGACGAAGGGAATCAATGGCTTTTAAAGCCGCGTAGTCCGTGTCGATTTGTGGAGGAGGTGTGTCTGCTGATACGTGAAATTTTTCGTTAAAAACTACCAAACATCCGCCGATGTCTACCGATGCCTCTGACATCCACCGAAATATCATCCGACATAAGGTAAGTCGCGACATACGTTTAAATGTCGTTTCTATAATTTGACCTAACAATACGTGTCGAAGAAATGTCGCCGACACGGATCGACGTTTGGCACGATGCTTCTACATATGCATAGAAGTTAGATGTGGATTTTCTCTTCCCTTGGCCTCTTGCATATCCTGTGTCTGAGTAAGCAACAATCCTGGTGTAACCATTTTTCCTGTAGACTATGCCTTTCCCTAGTAAACCCTTCACATACGACAGGACACGAAGGGATCCCAATCAGTGCACTCTCCTAAACTTATGTATGAACTAGCTCAAAAGAATAATTGCATATGAGATATTAAGTCTAGTCATAGTCAGGCAGATAAGCTTCCCGATCAGCCTTCTGTACTTACCAGGGTCCTCCAGTAATTCAGAACTGCTGTCCCAAAAGCATGTGTTTGTTCAATCGAAGTGTTCTCAGGTTTACATCCTAGAAGTTCAGTCTCCTGTAAGAGATTCAGAACATGCTTTCTCTGCGACAGTGTCATCTTACCATGTGTATAAGCAAACTCAATCCCAAGAAAGTATCGAGGCTTTCTCATATCCTTTGTCACAAAATAAGTGTGCAAATGCTTCTTTATTTCTGCAATATCCTACATATCACTGTTTGTCATAAGTATGTCATCTACATATACAATCAGAATAATACATCCATCAGCTGTCCTCCTGAAGAAAACTGAGTGATCTACTTTACACTCTGAAATCTAATAGCATGAACAACCTGACAAAACTTCTTAAATCAAACTCTGGGACTTTGTTTGAGGTCATAGATTGCCTTCTTGAGTCTATACACATGATCTTCCTCTTGAGCAACATAACCTAGAGGTTGCTCTATTAAGACAGATTTAGCCAAATCCCTATATAAGAAAGTATTCTTGACATTAAGCTGGCACACCTCCCATGAGTGATTTATAGCTAGTTAAAGAAGTACCTGGATAGACTTAAGACGAGCAACTGGTGAGAAAGTCTCTCATAATCTATTCCATATGTTTGAGTGAAGCTTCAGGTCACTTGTCTTGCCTTAAATCTATTAATGCTGCCATCTGCTTTGTTTTTGATGGAGTAGACCCATTTATAGTGACTTCTGTAGCCTCAGT
Source organism: Posidonia australis (assembly GCA_024699735.1). Lineage (NCBI taxonomy): Eukaryota > Viridiplantae > Streptophyta > Magnoliopsida > Alismatales > Posidoniaceae > Posidonia > Posidonia australis. The sequence goes on along the minus strand of JAMKQA010056495.1, from coordinate 52,247 downwards.
AGTGTGAGTCACTAGTTCTCACGTGCCATGACTAATGAGTGCAGTTAACTCTTCATCCATAGCAACCTTCCACTGAGGTAAGGATAGTGCCTCTTGATAATTCTTGGGAATGGACTAAGAAGCAAAAGACAATGCAAAACTACGGAAACGAGGATGAAGAGAATTATAAGAGACAAAATGAGAGATAGGATGGACTATGCAAGAATGGATATCTTTCCGTAGAGCAAATGGGTAGATTTGAGGAACTGGTGGATGGATTTGCATCTACAGAGGAGAATTGTTTGGTGGTGGGAGGCATCAGGGCACGCTGTCGTCGTTGATAAACCTGTAAAGGACGAGGTCAATTTTGTGGCAAATTTGGGATGACATTGAGCATTATTCTCCTGTAACTGAACAACTGATGGAAGTGGAATTGACGCACTGGATAGTGGTAATGCTTCATAATATGATGTGGACTCAAAAAAGGAAACATTAGTCGACACAAAATAACGCTTGGTGGGAGGATGGAAACATCGGTATCCTTTCTGAGTACGAGAATACCCAACAAAAACACACTTTATTGACCAAGGAGACAACTATTAAGACCAAGAGACAGATCTTGGACAAATGCCACGCACTCAAACACTCTAGGAGTCAAACTGAATAGATTGGACTTAGTTGTAAGACTACAGAGGGGAACTTCCCCCCTAATAAGTGCAGAAGACATTCTATTGATTAGGTAAGTAACTGTAAGCACTGCATCAAGCCATAATTGTTTTGGGATATGCATATGAACCATGATAGTATGGGTGACATCCAAAATGTGTCTGTGTTTACGTTCTGTAATTCAAGTTTATTGGGAGGTGTGTGGACAGGATGTCTGATGTAGAATACCTAATGAAGTACAATATGAAGCAATTTTATGTTGAACAAACTCAAGTGCATTACTAATACGTAAAACTTTAGGAGTAGTATCAAACTGATTTTTTTTTCCCGTCACAAATGTTCTGAGTATATCATTGACATGACTACGATCCTTGAGTAAATATATCTAGGAGACTCTAGAAAAATTATCAATAAAAATTATATAATACCTATGGCCTAAAATAGAATGAACTCTAGACGGACCTCAAATATAACAATAAACCAACTCAAAAGCAGTAACACTAGACACAAGACGCAATCTTTTAAAAGAAGTATGATGGTGCTTACCTAATTGTTAAGATTCACATTCAAACTACGACACTGGACACCAAGGCAAGGCTTGATGCAGCTGTTGAAACGATGGGTGACCCAACTAGTAGTGTCACAAGGATGAAGGCTCAGATACTGACACTACAAAGGTTAGTTCACGAGGTATATCATCATTAACCAACAAGTACACTCCGTTTCCTCGCTCACGGTCCAAATCAATCCTCCTTCCTGTCAGCAAATCCTGAAAGGTATAATGAAAGGGAAAGAAAGTGATGCAACAATGTAATTGTTTGGTAATAGCACTAATAGATAGCAAATATACAAGAAAGTTAGGAACAAATAGAACTTTGTCAAGTGACAGTTGTGAAGAGGCTTGGACATCTCCTTAGAGACAGGATACGTTCGACCATCGACAATCGCTACAGACTGAAAATAAGATAACTGAGATAACAAGCTTTGTGTACCTGACATGTGCGAGGAGACACCAAAATCAATAATCCAGTAAGAGTCCTTGGATGCAAGGAAGGTACTAGTACTTGAGAAGCTAACTTGAATAGTCGTGGCTGCAGAATCCGTGACATTTAGCTACTGAAGTTTCTCGTAGTCTGTCTAGGAAATTATGAAAGTCTGCTCCTCAGTAGTAGCTACAATAGTGTGGGGTTCGGTGGTGACATTCGTCATCTGTGGCCTACCAATAATATCCCAATACTTACCTATTTTGTGTCCTAACTGACCATAGTGTGCACATCGTGGACGTCCACTAGTCTCTCCTTTACCACGACCTCCGCCTCGTGAACCATCACTACCGTGACCTCGAGTAGTTGCCATGGTTGACAGCTTTGACACTGTAGGGGATGTAGCTGTAGATACTCGAAGAACCTTAGTGAAGGTAGTTTGAAGATCTGGAACATTGTCTGCTCCGAGTACCTGACTCTGATCTGATAGTTGATGTCTTGATTAAGGCTAGAGAGATAAACTGCAACTGCCAATTTCTTCCGATATTGGCGTAGTCGTGTGATGTCAACTATCAAGGGCTGATACACGTTTAACTCATTAAGTAGAGCACGGGGAGTAGTAACGTGCTCCTGAACCGATCTATCTCCCTGTCGTAAGGTGAAGAGCTGCTCATAAATCTCACAGACACAAGATATATTCTTTTCGTAGCCATATGTCAGATGGAGGGTGTCCAATATCTTCTTCGCCAGTCGTAGCAAGATAGTCTCTTGTGCAACTGAGGGTTTTATATTGATCGCCATCTATGTAATAATCGCTGCGTCATCGGTTAACTAATCTTCATGTGTCAGATTTCACATCAGGAGGCGGATGGATGAGGTGTTTAAGTTTCTTGTGTGCCAAAATAAAGGTTTCAAAGTTTTGTGATCATAAGAGATAGCTTGGGCCAGAAAGTTTCTCCAATGTACCATTCATATGTTTCATTAAAGAATCACGGGAAGCCATACTGAACTGAATTTTACGAATAACGTCAATATATAAACTGAAAAAACACCAAATGCGTGAACGAGACTGCTCATCACGTGTAGATTTGATGTAGCCACACACTCCAGAGGTTTGAGACGAAGGGGAGGCCTATAACATTGCCTGACGGGCTGGACTGTCGGAAGGAAGGGGCTAGACTGTCCTTACAACGAACAAGGAGGGATGGAGGGACTCATCGGTGGCCTGACATGCGTCGGAGAGCTCCTAACTGTCGACTAGAAGGCTGGGGAAGGGCCGGCGGGCAGACAGGAGACTGTGGAGGGACCGGCGGACGGCAGGTAGGCCGGAAAGGGGGGACTGACGGCGGCCTGGATGTCGACAGACGACTGGTTGGGGTGGGATGGGCAGTGGCCGACGGTGGGTGGAGGGGAGGGAGAAAATTAGGTTTTTTTCCTGAACTCTGGTACCATGTTAATTGAGGGATAAAAAAGGATCTATCATATTGCTAATCAATAGTTATACATATATATAGGGATAGCAAATACCCTATTAGGATAAATGGATATCTACTAACCCAACTACTTTAAAACTAATTAACTAACTAACTCTCACAATATATATATATAGCCATCCATTAGTTATTGCTTCAATCTTCAAACACTCTGATATGAATATGATGCGAAACATTCATCAGCTTGCTTTGAATATTATTTTGCCAGTCAACAGAGGATGTCAGAGATCACAACTGGTTTCAGTTGCTTTATCTGTTGGGTTCTTGTTTCAATAGACCAGCACATGTTGCTATTACAAGCATGGTACTGAATTTCGATATGTGTAGGTGAAATCTCGCTGACACATGTTAGAAACCTAACTTCCTGACATGATATTCAACAGTAATTTAAGAAATACCCCATGTCAGTCCATGTCGGTGTCATGTTGGTGATATATCAATCTATGTCGGTGGAAATAGAGTAAAATCTTTATATTTTGTGACTTGAAATATGCCTTATTAGCTTGCAAAACTCCTCTTATTTTAGCGTTCTCTTTACATTAATAACTTACATTATGATATCTAGAATGTTAATATATGAATTCTATTCACTAATTCATCAACTTTTTTTATATTCCATAATGCTTTATTTTGTATATACATGATATTTCATTATTATATGTTTAAACTATGAATTTAAAGATAAAGAGATGTGTATTGTTGCTCACTTTAATGTATCATAGAGTTTCAAATTGAAATTTGACCATTTCCATGGACTTCGGTAAATTTACCGCGTTTCCCACTGACCGACGGATTTTTTATTTTTGTCGTACTGGAGTCTTGACACGAAATTGACATTTAGAACCTTGATTACTCTGCTTTTCCTGCCTTAGTAGTGGAGTCTTGCAGTTCTCTATATTGGTTATCATTCTTGATGATTTTCTGGCTTGAAAAAGAGAAGTTTCTTACCACTGCTAAGTAAATGTACCAGTGAACCATATATGATATCATTTATATTACCATTATTTGTTTATGGAGGTAATTATTAGGCTTATTCTTTTGGTAGTGAATCAAGAAATTTCAACCTTGTTAAAGAATCACTGTTTAACATTAATTATTTCTTGGAAAGATTGTGCTGGGGTCTGGTTAATTTAATTTTAAGCAACTGAAAGTGTTTGAATCATGACTCTCTCATGAATAATGTTTCTAAAAAAGCTTCTATATTTATTAAAATCAACACAGTTTGGCCACTTGTGCTTAGAATTTAGGTTGTCATACTTCTTATGAATGTTCATTTCACATGTATTCGGATTGTCATTGTCAACTTTTCCTGCATGTTGAATATCTTGATATCATCATAGGAAGCCATATGACTTGGGCTCTTAAATTATGGTAGGCTGTGGACTTTGCAGCTGTAGCATCATGTTTGTTGGAGATGTTGCCACCATTGATGACATTGACTAACCAAGGTTAGCATTTGTGTTGTATGATGGCTTTGAAACTTACACAATTTGTTTGTCTCTTTTCCAGATGATTCAGAATTATTTTCCTTCTTTGCTTCAAAGTTTATTTTTTTGATTAAATATCTTGACATATGATTTGATTTGACGACAGCATGTAAAATTGATCTTGTATATATCTAAAACATGCTCGATGATTATCTGATTTCCATACACACTCTTTAGGCCAACGGGTATTGATCAGTTTTCAGTGGTATCAGTTTTTTTTATGTTCTATGTGAAGGAACATCTTGTGATTGACAATCATGGTTATTTTTTTGAGGGAAAATGCAGGATGAATCTTAATAAATAAAATAAACATCATTAAGGGGACAATCATAGGATATGATATTTATTAAGACTATTTATATAATGGAGAGCATTTTTTAAATACTGTGGAAACCTCTCCCTCCAGCAATGCCGACAACCTGACAGAAAGATAAAACCTCGGGGTGATAGTAAGTGAGACAGGATTCAACTCAAGGACTCAAGGAGAATAGATAGCATCACTAATGCTGGCAACGTGACAGAAGGATGAAATCGTGAGGTGATGTATACCAAATCCTACCTGATATACTACCTAGTAAATAAGGGACACAAGATTCAAACCTAGGACTCAAGGGGAATAGATAGCATTTGCTTGCCCAAGACTGTCAGGATTCCAATTGAAAGGAATGCTTTTCTTCTAAGTTAGATTGCGTGCACTAGAATGAAATTCGTATAAAGTTTTTTTTTAGATAACTGTTTAAGTAAAGTTGGTTGAGGCATTTTTCCTTCATTGAAGTAGCTTGTAGTTCATTCTCGTTGCTTTGACTTTGCTTGTGAAATTGTACACATTAAGATTAATTGATGGTATTTGCTTGCCTAAGGATGAGGGAATTTCAATTGTAAGAAATGCTTTTGTTCTAAACTGGATCATGTACCTAGGATGCTATTCATATAAAGTTTTTTAAGGTAACTATTTAGTTAAAGTTGGTTGAGGCAATATGCCTTCATTGATGTAGTTTATAGTTCATTTCTTTGCTTTAACTCTGCTTGTGAAATTAAGCACAGCATGCCAATTGAAAATAGTAAAGTTCATGTAGTTCAAGCTGAAAGCACTTCACTTTCTAAATTGCCTCAAGTATTTAGCTTTATTATTTGAGCAGGTAGATCACTTCCCTTGCATTATCAATGATGCTCATTGTTTGAGTACCTTTTAGTTATTGTGCTTGTAAATTCCTTGATCTTGTGCAAAATGAATATAGTGCAGTGAGGTAACTACCCTTCGAATTAGAGTGATTGGTGAAACATTTTTAGCATTTTACTTTGCAAAATACTGCTAAAAAGCTTCTTACTTTGCAAAATACTGCTAAAAAGCTTCTTACTTTGCAAAATGGCACTGATGTTTAGTGCATATTGTTTCTGTGCATTTATTAATATATGCTAGAAAATGTTAATTGTAAAAGAATTTTATTTTGTAATTACATTTATCTTTCGTATTCAGATCCTTCTTTTGAAAATGAAATGATAATTGTTGGAGAAGATAATGTGCTTCTTCATCCAAACTTGGAAAAGCAAATTTCGGATGAAATAAATCCTTCTCTCTTGGAGCATTTGGTAAGCAACTTTTAATCCTTCGTCCTCTTGTGTGTGAAGGTATCCTTCTAAAACTGTCCCTGTTGAACAGGTAAATTCTTTGTTTAAAGACACTATGCAAAATATCCAGTCACTCGATGGCAAGGTATCTGATGGAGAATTGATTGCAGTTGGGGCCATTTGTTCGTTCCTGCATGCAACATTCAGTGTCTTGCCTCTAGAACGCATTATGACTGTTCTTGCATACAGAACTGAAATTGTCCTTATATTATGGAATTTCATTAAGAGATGTCATGCTAACCAACAATGGCCATATTTCTCCAAGCTAACAGCATATTTGCCTGGAGATGCTCCTGGATGGCTATTACCACTGGCTGTGTTCTGCCCTGTCTATAAGTAAGCATACCTGTTTTGTCCCATTTTTATGCATCAGCATACCTGTATGGTCCGATATTCATGCGTCTGTTCTGCTTTGTCTGTTTGGTCGGCCCATATATACATATCAATTGTGCTTGCTATGATTAATTGGAGTTTAACATGTCTTATGATACTTTGGCATCATAACATGACACTATTTTGTATGTACCACCAGGCATATGCTTATGATAATCGACAATGAAGAGTTCTATGAGCAGGAGAGACCACTACCACTAAAGGATATCAGTTCCTTGATTATAATTCTGAGACAGGTAATTTGTGATAGAACATTTATCAGCTGTGTTTTAGGTAAGGTTTTAAATGTTGGTTTCATGTAGGACTTCGGTAAGTTGAAAAACCTATGTCGGTGAAATATCGGCGTGTTGTTATCATATCAGTGGAATCCAATGTCTGGTTCTTGGCTTACGTGAGTCCAGATCGCAACCAATCATGACTCATTTATGTTATATTTAGTATCTTATATTTTTCATAGTGGTAAGGGACAAAGCAAGGTTATCATGACACCAAAGGTAACAAGGCGACGACAGGGGTGCGTTGTCACCTTGGTCGCTTAGGCAACACCTAGGCATGAAAAACTTACAATTATAAAGTTAAAAATGCAAGCATATCGTAGTGTATGTTTGATGTTTAGGTACCCAAAAATCAACAAATGATATTCCAAACATGCTTATATTATAAATATGTAGAATTTTCATGCTAATAACAGAAACAAAAACAAACAAGAACATTGTTTCAATTTCAAAAGGGTAAAATACAAATTCTGAACTTTTAAATCTTCAATTGCATAATGAAATATGCAAAAATATGTTCAATTTATCCAAATTCGAAAACAAATAAGAACAATAAGAATTGGATCAATGTATATTCAACTTTGATGTTTTTAACTTATAAAACCAGTAAAAAATATTAATAATTTAACTACATATAAATTGGAAATCACATCAGCTAAAAGTCAGTAAATAATCAATCTTCATCAATGATAAGTAAACATAAACACAAGTGTAACTAAAACCTAAAAAAACACATCAATAGTTACATATATATTTGTCAACCTTTCTACACATAGTGCAAAATTAAAAAAATCAAAGTCTTGATATAAATTAATAAATGCTTGTACTAGTCAAATATGTTAATCATAAATTAAATATTCCATATAAATATTGTAATATAAGCCAAGAATGAGTTTTTGAAAAAAAGTGTTTGCCTTGGTCTAAGGTGGGGTCAAGGTTCCCAAGGCGATGTCTAGGCATTCAAGACGAGGTCAAGGAGGACCACCTTTCTATTATATCGCCTAGTCATCAAACACCTTAACATCCTAGAGCACCTTGTCACTTAGGCGGTGGTGCTCCAATAATTATTGGGCAAACATTAATATTGGTGAGTATCTTCTATATAGTTATTCTTTGTTGTTGCAATTATGTGTTCTTGGTATCTTTGTTTAATAAAGCAACCATTTTTTTTTTATGGATGGAGTTTTTAAACTTTTTTTTTTTTGGAAAAATGGGGGTTTATACCATTAAAAAAAAACAGGAAAAATGGGGGTTTAAATGGGCATTTAAAAAAAGGTCAAAACTAATAAAAATAAAAATAAATGAATAGCATGCATGTAATTAATAACATTCATCAAAAAATCTCAATATATAAAATTATCATACAAATTCAAATAATTTAATTCAAAATACATAACCTAGACATTTGTAATTATCATATTATCATCAACTGTCAGTGTATAATTACCATTCAACTACGAGTAATTTAATCTAAGAATATAATTAAATAATTAAATAAGTAACACGCGTAAGTAAACAACCAAATACCTAATGTTCGAGGAAAGCAAACGGTTAATCTAATTGATAAAGTCTGAGTACATATATATAGTGGTTGGGTAACCTAACAAGTTAAATGGATATCCATTTAACCATTTATTGGCAACTTATATATTATCCTCTAATATTTAATAATTTTAACACTTTTTCTCAAGCTGGAGCATATAAATCAACCATGCTCAGTTTGTTACAAAAGTATTTGAATTGACACACAAACACAACTTTGGTAAATCCATCTGCAAGTTGTGTAGAAGAGGTAGTGAAGGGAGTAGTAATTAGTCCATCTACTACTGCATTCCTGACAAAGTGACAATTCACTTCAATGTGTTTTGTTCATTTATGAAACACGGGATTGTTAGCAATATAGATGGCCGCTTGGTTGTCATAAATCATAGGTATAGTCCCTTTTGGAGGAAAGTCAATCTCGGTTAGCAAATATCTAATCCACATCATTTCACAAGTTGTTTGTGCCATGGCTCTATACTCTGCCTCTACACTACTCCTAGAAATGACATTTTGTTTGTTACTTCTCCAAGTAATCAGGCTACCTTCCACAAAGATGCAATATTCAAAAGTTGACTTCTTGTCTCCTCAATCATTTGCATATCTATAGTATGAGTTACCAGAAACATCAAGATGGCCATGACACTTGTATCAAAGGCTTTTTCCTGGAGCATTCTTTAGATAAGATAGAATCTATAAAGATGCCTTTCAGTGTACCTCCCTTGACTGATGTATGAACTGATTGACCAATCCGACTGTAAAAGTAATGTCTGGGTGTGTCACTGTAAGATGCCTGTATCATCTTGCATTCTCAAAAACCTTAGAGGAAGTGTTCCACAAGTCTAGGCTAGAATCAACAGGAGAGCTTGAAGGTTTGTAGCGAAGCATGTTAGCCTCTTTTAGTAGATCAAGTACATACTTTCTTTGATATAAGACCATTCTATCCTTAGTATGAGCAATCTCTATCCCCAAGAAGTATGTGAGTCTGCCCAAATCCTTTGTCACAAAGTGTTTTTTGAGAAATGCCCTGCTCTCATCAATACCTACACTGTCACTACCGATGATTAGAATATCATTCACATAAATAGTCAGAATAACATAGCCTGTGGACCTCTATCTGATGAAGACCGAGTGATCAGAGTTGCACCTTTGAAACCCAAACTACATTGCAACTTTACTGAACTTGTTAAACCATGCACGTAGACTTTGTTTGAGATCATACAGTGCTTTCTTTAATTTGCACACATATGTATGCCCCTGAGCAACATAGTTTAGAGGTTTCTTTATAAACACCTCCTCAAGTAAATCGTTATACAAAAAAGCATTTTTGACATTCAGCTGATACATAGGCCATTGTTGATTGGCTACAATTGAGAACAAGATGTGGATAGATTTGAGGTGTGCAATAAGAGAAAAGGTCTCAAAGTAATCAACGTCATATGTTTGAGTGAAGTCAAACATATGACAAGCCTTATATCGATCAACAGTGCAATTGGTGTTGTACTTAACAGTAAAGATCCAACGACAGTTGTCAATCTCAACATCAACAGGTGGAGTAACAAGATCCCAAGTCCCACGAGAATGTAAGGTAGACATCTCCTTATCCATAGTCATACGCCACTTAGGTATTTGCAATGCTTCCTGATAAGTTCTGGGTATAGAAACAGATGACAAAGACAAGATAAAGGCCCGATACTTAGGATGTAAATGATGATAGGTAATAAAGTGGGAAAGGGAGTGTGCAGTACCACAAATACTTTTGCAGAAGGTTATAGGAAGATTAAGGTCCAACGGTGGATTATGAAGAGAAATGGTGGCAGGAGAGGTTGGACCTGCATCAGTGGAAGTTGGATGGTTAGTTCCTGGAGTGGATGGTTGTGCCTGCTATTGTGGTCGTTGAGTATAAACCTGAAGAGGAACAGTGGGAGGTATTGTTGCGGGTTGGGACATCGATTCTGGAAGAGGAAGTGAGGGGGGACATGTAGAGGTAGAGAAAAGAGTGTTCTTGAAAAAGGTGACATTAGTGGAGACAAAATACTTGTGATACACAGGATCATAGCAGCGATATCCTTTTCGAGTGCGAGAATAACCAACAAACATACAGTAAATGGATCGAGGTGAAAGCTTGTTTAGATTGGGACGAGTATCCTAGACAAAGCACACACAACCGAAGACCATTGGTGGAAGGGAGAAAAGAGGCTTTTGAGGAAATAGAAGACGATGATGAATTGAGGAAGCCATGCGATTTATGAGATGACAAGCAGTGAGAACTGCATAAGCCCATAATTGTAGAGAGACTTTCATCTAGGCCATAATAGTTTTAGTAACATCCTATAGATGACGGTATTTGCGTTCAACTACACCGTTTTATTGGGATGTTTTAGGATAGAAGGTTTGATGAATAATTCTCTGAGCTTCATATAAAAAAGACACATCACGCTGAACATATTCAAGAGCATTGACAGTACAAAACATATGCAATAGTTAACAAAATTGAGTTTTTATTTCATTAAAGAAAATTTTAATAACATCAACCATAGTACGATTCTTTAAAAGATAGACCCAAATTATCTTAGAGAAGTCATCAATAAAAACAATAAAATACCTAAAACCATTAACAGATTCAATCAGACAAGGACTCCAAACATCAGAGTGAACTAACTCCATGGGAACACGATTTTGTTTCTCTTGACATAGAAGTTACGATGATCGTTGATGTTTCTCAAGTTGATAAGACTCATATTGAAAATTTTTGAATGAAGCAGATGCTGGTAAAAGACTCTTTAACTTCCTTAACAACGGTAATGCCACAAAAAAGAAGACTCTTTAGTAAATGCAGTGTAAACAGATGTAGGAGAAGACTTGCGACCACTGAGACAGTACAAATCATTATGCTCTGCCCGAACCAATCTGTTTCCCCTTACAGGTCTTGTATAAGAAGATAAGTTGGAAAAAGGGTTACTTCACAATTATGATTTTTAGTAAGTTGATTAATAGATAGTAAATTGACAAGAAAATTGGGAACATAAAGAATATCATGAAGAGTAAGTTATTGGGCAGAGACACATTTCCTTGTCCATACGCAGGAGAACGAGTCGCATTAGCAATAGCAACAGAAGGTGTAGAAACAGAAGAGGTCAGGGAAGAAAAGGTATGGCGAGTGCCGGATGTATGTTTTGATGCATCTGAATCAACTACCCAGTTTATATCACAAGTCATGAACAAGGTTGGCGTACTTTAGGAAGTGGTATGTGTAGCAGTAGTAGTCTGAGCAACATGAGTAGATTGAGTCTGAATAAGGCAATTGTACTCGGCTTGAGAAATAGTCATGGTATCATCTGAGCCGACGATAGTGGTGGAGTTGCCCTCAGTAACATTATTTGCCCAATCAGGTTTATTAAACTTTGCCCATCATCGATCCGAAGAATGATTCGTGCAACTACAATGATCACACTTTATATTACTCCTTCCGTTGCCACGTCCTCCCCCTGCATTACAACCTCGTCTACGGTCGCGACCACGTTTGGAGTCATGACCACAATCGAAAACAGCCAAGGTAGTCTGATCATTGTGCACTGTCAGAGTCCCAATAGAAACACGTGGCATGCAGGAGAATGCAGATGTCAATGATGAAACAGAATTATCACCGAGAATATGACCACGTACGTGAAAGACGAGCTTGAGATGAAGTGTAGATAGAAACTTGGCAATAGCAAGCTCCTCCCTATACTCACACATAACTTGGACATCAGACAAAAGAAGGATTTGAAGTTCATCCAGAAGCACTAGAATAGAGGTGTATAAGTCTAGAACTGATTGGTCGTCTTACTGTAAAGAGAAAAATTGACCATATATCTCAATAACTCGGGCAATATTCTTCTCCTGAACATAGGTGGCTTTCAAGGTATCCTAGATGGTCTTTGCAGTAGTAAGCATAACCACGCCGCAAGAGATTTGAGGTTCCATACTATTCAATAACCAAGTAATAACACTATAATCAGATGTTAGCCAGTCATCATACTTTGGAGATGTTACATCGAGAGGATCATGAGTAATATGCTTTATCTTTTTATGGACACTTAGAAATACATGAATAGACTTTGCTCATATGAGGTAATTTCTACCATCAAGCTTTATAGACGTACTACTGAGAGTACGGAGCATAACATTACTAAAGGCATGAACCAAGGAGAAGGTTATGAGGGCAGTAGTACACAAAAATTGAGAAAGTAATAATAATCGGGTAGCAAGGCACGGTAGAGTTCAGCAAAACATCAAAAATAGAGAGACCACAAGAGTGACAGAGAGTAGAAACAACCTAATATACTATCCCACACTAGTGACGAAGGTTGTTCATGTCACTAGGGGGTGTAGGAGACCCGTCAGTCAACGAGGAGAGGAGGACAACACGCAGGAGAGGCTGACAATGGGTGTTGTAGGAGCTGAGGACGGTTAGCAATGGGTTAACAGATGCCGTTTGTGTGCTACGGGTGGCAGGTGGAGGAGATTAGGGTTAGGATTTGGGAAAAAAAAACTTAGTGCTCTAATACCTTGTTAGAAGAAAGTAAAAGGTTAATCCAATTGATGGAGTCTGAGTACATATATATAATGGTTGGGTAACCCAACAGGATAAATACGTATCCATATAATCACTTATTGACAATCCATACGTTATCCTCTACTATCTAATAACTCTAACACTTAGATTATCAAATTGTGTTGTTGATAACAAGTCAACATTATATTATAAAATAATGATTGTTTTTTAGAAAAAAGGGTAAAAATGGCCGTTTAAAAGGGCTTCATCCTTTTTAAATGGTTGTTTAAATTCAATCCGTTTAAAGACTGTACAATTGCAAAACAAAATCGTGTCATGTAAAAAACATTTTAATGGCGTTTAAACGGTCAATTTTTCCATTTTTTGCAATAGTGTCCACAAAGATTAGTTATTGTTGATCCAAATCACTTCTATGTTTTTAGTTTTTATGATCAAATTGCTGATTTTTGTTTGGACTCAAATCTTGGAAAAAGAGAACTTTAATCATGATTGCTAAAGTGCCAATCCAAATCATGCAACCTAGAAATACTTATTATTAGCATGGATATCTTTATTTTTTTAGGCTTATATATTTTTACAAATGCCATATATAGAGAAGATACTCTGAGGAATTAACTTTTATCACAATAAGTTTCAATTCATATGATAAAATAAAAAAGAAATAAAACCTAAGGAGCCTACGTAGTTGTAAATACTTATTGTGTTCGATCAGGGAAGAAGATTGGGTTGTAGAATGGCTATATAACTATAGTTTTAATTGTTAGTTTCGTGTAAGACATTGGTTCAATAAAAATAGGAAATGTGTTGGATATTGATCAAAATGTATGTGGAAATGCAGTAAATTTAGGAAAATCTACAAAAATGGTAAACAAACTTTGAATTTTGATTGAAACCTTAGATAAGCTAAAGTAAACAATAATCTACAACTATAATTACTTAGATCAACATTTTAAACATGTATCAGAATAAAATACGCTACATGGACTGAGAATCTAAAAATACTTGATAAATGCTTAAACATAATAGTGTTCATAACAATTACCTTTTATTTGCTTAATACCACATGAATGCCTTGGTTCATTAAAATCTTTTTCTTATTGTTGTTCAATCTTGTTATAGTCATGTTATGTTGTTGATAAATTTGCTGTTGAGTTTGAGGCTCTCTTCAATACATATAACTGTTCTAAGTCATGTGAGTGTAATATATATGGTATTCAACAATATAATAGTAATATTGTGGTCGTAGTAGTTATATTAAGAATATCATTGGTGGATATTATTGAATTAATATTGACTGCTGATGCTATTAAGGGATGACATATTGAGGTCGAGGTTGCTCTTTATATTATGTTCAAGGAGGGACATAATCAAGTAAGGAACTTATATCTTGTTTAGTTTGTTGGATTGGAGCATAAGAAGATGTAGATCTTAGTCCATTCACTCTTGGCATTATAGTTTGTTGGTCTAAAGGAAGTACCTCTATAATAGCTATGATCATATGGATTTTTAGGATCATGAATGCTTATAGAGTCAAGTCTAATAAACTTCTTATTGTATGACTGTTTCAAGAATCTTCATCTCATTATTAATCATGTTGACCTTTTCATCGATAATGAATTTCTAGTCCGGGCTTTATGATACTCGTCTTGCGTAGCATGTGTGTAAACATCCTTTCCTGTAAATGAGTTAAGTGGACTTTGTCTGTCTTTCTTCTAATGGTTCTTCAATTGCAGGTGGGACTATATCTTTAATGTCACTATCATCGTTGTTTAGTAGTTGTGTGACATCATCATCTTTGTCATTCCTTAAGTGCAGAGTATTTCTATAAGAACGTTTCGATGAACTCGTGTATTTCTCTACATTGATGTCTACTTCATCAGTAATTTTAGAACTTGGTTTATTTTCTTCATCTAAAATTGATTCATCATTTTCTTATAACGACTGAAGTGTAGGATTGTGTTGTTCGTTTTTATCATAAATATATGTAAGATCTATTCTATTCAAGTAGTCTTTATCTTCTTCTTTTTGATATATTTTATTCTAAGTCTTATGTTGTAGTGTACAAATATCAAGTATGCAACATTACAATCCTCAATTTATTTGTATGAATAATGTTGAATGTGTTACAATTTCATTGACAACCTAATGCTACTACTGCTTGAGATAGAACTTTATGATAATTTTCCTCATATTTTGGGCAACTACACTATTCAACATTCACGATTCATTTAAAATATGATATTTAAGTATTACCTATAATTTGGAGTGATGCTATAAAATAAAAGAAATGATATTAGAAGCGTTACTTGTAGTCATCGTGTTATGACTCATGAGAATAAATCATGTTGGACTTTCTAAATGACAAAAGTTTTTTATTAGAATACTTAATTTCATCGAGAACTTGTTCTTGAATGTTAACATTAGGTTCTAATTTTTTAATTATATCTTTTGATGCTAGTAAATCAGTATAATTCCCCATTTAATGGTTATATTGGAATTACAGATTCAAATGATATGCTACATTGATAAAAAAACTTATTTAACAAACAATTGTATAAATATAATGATGAAAAATATGAATGTACATCTTCAATTACTTATTAACTTCATGTAAAGGATGAAGAAGCGTGTTAGATTATCTTTTATTTATAATTTTAAGATACGTCTTAGATGATTTATATATTGCATTGGTTACATTATCTTTCATCAACCGCGTAGCCTTATATAAGAAACCAATGATAAGTTTCTTATGTTCGAAACTTTGTTTAGCATCCACCAAGCGAAGGACATTTGAAATTGGCTTTATAATGTTCACTGCCTTTCTAGCATCTTCTCAAAAATTTATATTGTTTATTATGAAATTTATTCTCCTATCAAATGGACTTTCACTGTTGTGGTATCTGTATTACTCTTGTGAATTAAATATATACTTCAGTTCATTTTTCGATCAAGCATACTTTGAAGAGTAATATAATTTATTACAAATTGAGTAACTGTTGGACGAATTGAATCACCACCACAATACTCAGGTGATCTCATAGAAGTCAATAAATATGAGTGGTTGTAAACAAAGTTGGTTACAATCCTTTTTTTTCTCACTGTCTTCTTCATTAACTTTGTTTCCTCAAAGTTCTTAAGCATTAGATGATTACAATGAATTGCACATAGTGTCAAATAGATTCTTTACTTTTTTTATAATTTTCGAACCAATTTACTTGAAATCATTGTCATTGTCAGTAATAATCTGCTCCATATTTACTACTTTCATTTGCTTAATAATTTTTGTAATCTACTTGTATATGTATTTGTCCAAGAAAATATTACGATTGTCACAGTAAATCATGAAGTTAATGATTTTTTTTTATGGTACTTGTCCAACTATCACACATGATAGTTACCTTATAAGTTAACTATTGTCGTTTCAAGTCGTTAATGTAGACTTCTAATTCTTCCTTTTCTACTTTAAGATACTTGTTCTTTATCTCATACTGATTAGTGCTTTTAGTCCAACAACTACTTCGATCGCTATACCAAGCTTTGTAGTGTTTGTAGGGATAACATTAAAGAATATATATTTCACTATAGTTTGACAATTTTTTTTCATAGGATTTCCAAAATATGTATTTAATGGTCTTCTGCTTTGAGTCTTTTTTTTAACTGTAGCTAGATCTGACATATCTTTGTCTATACATTTTAACATTTTAGAATTGTCTTTACTCTTATCATTCTGTGTACTTTGACAGCCATTGTCACTACTACTTTCCCTTTTAGAAGGGATATTACTTAACCCATGCAATCTTTGAACTTATTTTGCATGTTATTTTTCATTTTTAGACTCCATTATTGCTTTCCTATATATTTTTGTGGCTTGGAGAGTATCACATTATGGAGGATAAACTATATTATTATCTGAGTATAATATGGGAATAATACAAAAGTATCTTCATAGACTTGTTGAATCTTTTTGCTCGTCTTTTTATCACTTTTCTTTATTTTAGTGTCATTTTGTAGCACTCTTCTTTAGAAAATACAAACGAACATGATTTACACAGTTATTTTGCAATTGAGAGAAAATAGCAATTGAGAGAAATATGGGTCTCATCTATTATTAGGTTTAAAGGTACATATATATAGGATAGAATTGAGTTAAATGGATCTTAAATTGGATATCTGAATACCCTATAAAACTATCTTATCTCTATTGGCTTAATAAGACCCATAAGATTTAGCACTCCCCCTCAAGCTAGAGCATATATATCAATCGTGTCCAGCAAGTTACAAAGAAAATTGTAAGTCTCAACACTAAGTCCCTTAATAAAGTCATCACCACATTGATCAGAAGACTTAGTATAGGAAGTAGACACGACTCCTTGCATCACCATCTCTCGAACAAAGTGATAGTTCACTTTAATATGTTTGGTACACTAATGGAAAGTGGGATTTTTAGCAATATAAATGGTTGCCTAGTTGTCACAGTGCATAGGCATAAGTAAAGGAGTAGGAAGACCCAAATCAGTCAGAAGTGAGTGAAGCCACATCATCTTACAAGTAGTTTGAGCTATAGATTTGTACTCAGCTTCTGCACTAAAACGGGAGACAATGTTCTATTTCTTGTTGCGTCACGTAATAAGATTATCGCCAACATATGTGCAATATCCAGAAGTAGACTTTCTATGCCTTCTATCTCTAGTATAACCAGAGTTAGAATAGACTCCAATTTGCAGGTGTGTAACATCCGTAAATTTATTTTGTAAATATTTACATTTTAACGAATTTATTCTTGGACGGGTGTTACTATTCTGAAGTCCGTTTGCGTGGTTTTGTGCTTTTGAGCTTGGGTCTCGTGGGTTGGTTTCTGCTTGCGTGTCTTTGTACGTGGTTGACACTGTGCATTGTGCTACTGTGTGTGTGGGGTCTAGTGTGGGTTTGAGTGGGGTTTGCATTGTGGGCGGGTTGGTGAGAGTGTTTGGTGCAGGGAGTCGTTGGTTTGTGCAGGGTGGCTGGTTGGCAGAGTGCACAGGTATGTACACGTCCAACTGCTTCGTTGCATGGCTTTATAAGCTCACGCACACCTCAGTGCATGAACCATCCCTCCTCCCCCTTGGCCGCGTCTCCTTTTTCCCGAGCACACCATTCCACTTCTTCTTTCACTCCACCGCCTCTCTTTTTCTCTCTTCGTCCACGTATTCGCTCTCCCTCCACTCACTCCACTTCTCTCCGACTCATTCCTCTCCTTTTGTTCTCCCGTTCTTATTTTCTCCCCTGTCCACCCCTGTTCGGTGTGTTCGAGAGACGACAGAGGCATGCAGTGGTGTACGAAGCTCCGATAAGACGTCCTTGAGGTCGTGGAGTGGCCATGGACGTGTGGGGTCGTCGGAGTTGGCTGGAAATTGGTTTAAATCGTCGAAACACGTTTTGCAAGTATGCGCTCCAATTTAATAAGTAGAATGCATGTCAAATGTTAGAAATGCCTAGGTTGCATGTAATCTAGGTTAAATTTAATATTTTGGAATTTATGAGAATTTATTGTGGTTTTTATGGATAGTTATGACAGGAATTGAGTTTTAGGTCCTTTGACCCTCTTGTCTTTGCGAATTTATATCTTGATGCTTGGTGAATGGATTTTGGTTTTGTTTGTTGCTATTTGGAGTAGA
Organism: Posidonia australis; assembly: GCA_024699735.1. Lineage (NCBI taxonomy): Eukaryota > Viridiplantae > Streptophyta > Magnoliopsida > Alismatales > Posidoniaceae > Posidonia > Posidonia australis. Next base: position 33,591 of record JAMKQA010056495.1, on the reverse strand, counting down.
CTTTAGGGTTTACATCTTATGTTTTTTGTGAGATATTTGATGTTTGTTTTGGAGGTCCGATCATAGGTTCCACTTTAGGCGATTTTGAAATCTGAAGCTTCAGGTCGTTTTTTGATTTTGCAGAAAACGACATACCGAACCATTTCGGTATGTCGTTTTTCTGTCGATTTTGGATGGTTGATCGAATCAGTTGATTTCGGTCGACCGAACCGTCTTTGATATATCGGTTTTGGCCTGAGTGTTTACCGTTGATCTGATTTGCTTGATCGATTCAAATCAATCTACCAAACCAAGGGTTTGGGCATACCGAATCCGTTTTTCGACATGTCGAATCAGGATCTAGAGAATTTTATAAAAATCTGATTTTGAGGGTTTTCTGGATTGGTTTGTATTGTCCCATTGAAATGGGATTGTAGGCTATCAATGGTGGTCCGTTGGGACACCTGATGTGCTGTTTTGTCGAGGTTTTGAAAGAATTTCTAAAGATGTAAAATGGTTTTGAAAATGGTTTCTAAAAGCGCTAGATGGCCGTTTTGGTAAATGTTTTTTCTAGTTTTCTGTGTGCGGGTTGAGACTTTTTGGGTTCTTGTCGTCTGGAGAAGAGAATGTGACGACATTCTTCTGTGGTTGGGTGCGTCTCCCTGACCGAGGTTGGGGGTCGAGATACCTGAGGTTGAGGGACGTCGGGTCTTGGAGGTATGAGACTCCCTGACTATCGTCTCAAGGTTAGGGTTGTGGTTTGCGGGTTGAGGTGTTTTGTGGCATGACAGGGAGGTATGATACTCCTACTGTTGCTGTGAGTACTGAGGCTTGGGTGTCATCAGGTGTGGAGGTATGACACTCCCTCCTGGGTATCGTTTGGAGGATGTCGTGAGGAGGCGTACCCTGTGGTGGCCAGTGCGTGTGGGATACGTGCGCCGTAGCTGGTAGTGTCCTGAGAGATAGGACAACCTTCCCAAGGAGGAGTTGGCTTTGTGAGAGTTCTCTAGAGAAGGAGAATCGAGGGACGGTGGTTGGCTCCTACACAGGGTGGTACACTGTGGCAATGCAGAACTTTAGGATCGCTCCTCGGTGGACTGCGTGTGGTCAGAGTTTGGTTGCCTGGCGTCGAACTTCCGACTCACTGTGTGTGGTTTTGGTCATTGAGGACCTTATTTGAGGTTTTGGGTTGATAGATGCTTAGTTGTTTTGGCCGGTGTGGACCTGATTTGTGAGTTTTCAGAGAAAATGATTGTGAAATGATTTTAAAAGGAAAATTAATATAGTTTTATTTTCGATCGTTTTGTGGAATGCATGTTGGGTGACTTTTGTCACTCATGCTTTCCTTGTATTTTGGGTTGCAGATGCAGGTATGCAGAGGGTTTAGTATAGTGCATATAATCTGGAGTCTCGTAGCTGTACACATAGGCTCATGGTAGTTGATATTCGCTGGTTAGTTTTTAATTTACTGTAATTTAATTTATTTTAATTTGTTATGGGAAATTTGAGACATGGCAAAGTGACCATTCTTTCTATAGATCAAACCTTTGCTTGGAGTTTTCTTAATGTAGGCTAGCATTCGTAAAACTCCTAGTCAGTACACCATCTATGGTTTGTGTATGAACTTGCTAAGGATCCTCACAATATATGCAATATTTTGGTGAGTGATAGTAAAATAAATTAACTTTCCTATCAGTCTTTTGTATCTGCCAATATCCTCTAATAGATGTGAAGAGTCATCCCAAAAATCCAGACTCTGATCCGTAAGAGTAGTCTTAGGTTTACATTCTTAAAAGTTCAGTCTCCTGTAAAATGTCAAAAGCATACTTTCCTTGTGATAGAGTCATCTTGTCTCCAGTAAATGCAAATTCAATTTCTATGAAATACTTAGGTCTGCCCATATCTTTGGTAACAAAGTACTTCTACAGATGATCCTTTGTCTTCTGACTATCGGTAGCATTACTCCTTGTCACCTGAATATCATTTACGTAGACAGTTATCAAAACAAACCACTCTTTGTTTGCCTGTAGATAAAAGAGTGATCTACTACACAATGACGAAAACCGCATGTAGATACAATGCTGCTGAACTTCTCAAACTAGGCTTATGGACTTTACTTCAACCCATAAATTACTTTGCTAAGCAAGCACACCTGATTCTCTCCTTGAGCAACATAACCTGAAGATTGCTTTATATACACCTGCTTAGAAAGGTCATCATATAGGAATGCATTTGTGACATCTAGTTGTGAGAAAGTTTCAGTGTAATCAATGCCATATTCTTGTGTAAATCTCTTTACGACTAATCGAGCTTTGTATCTGTCTACCATGTCATCTGCCTTGTACTTTAAAGCAAACACTCATCTACAAGTAACAACATTGATTCCCTCTAGTCTAGGTATTGGTGTCCATGTCCCAAAAGACCTCAGAGCCTGTAATTCCTTATCCATAGCTGCTTTCTATTGAGGTATTAGGTTTGTCTGTTGATAGTTTCTGGGAATTGACTCAGAAGAAATAATAGGTAAACTCCTTAGCATTTGTCGTCCTAAACCAATCTTCTTTTTAGTCTGCAAATCCTGAAAGGTATAGTGAAAAGGAAAAAATGTCACACAACAGTTTAAATGTTTGGTAATGAAGCTAATGGACAAAAGATTTACAAGAAATTCAGACACAAAAAGAATTTTGTCTAAGATTAACCGAGGCGTAGCATGAATGGTGCCTTGCGTAGTTACCTTGCAGGTTCAGTCGTCAGCTATAGAGACTCAGGTAATTGAGATATACGAGAGTAAAGGTCACGACTACTTGTCATGTGAGAGGATGTTCTTGAATCAATAATTAAGCATACCTGAGGTGCAAGCAATGGCATAAGATGCAATAGTAGGTGTAGACTGAGCCTCTCTATACTGAAAAAACTGAGCATACTCCTTCTGAGATAGTCACTAGTTGATTACTGGCGATGGGAGTATCTGCAGGCGTCTGAGTTACCTCTGTAGAGGCTTGTGCCTACTCTGACTTACCGAGTTTTTCCCAGCATCTATCCGACTTGTGGTTAGTACGGCCACAGTGCTCACACAGAGTTCGACCTCCACCATCGCCTTGTCCTAGGCCTTCTCGTCTAGAATTACGACCGTGACCACGATCACGTGCAGTCATAGCAGAATGATCAGTAGTCGGAGTAGGTACACCCGTAGAAACACGTAAAACTCTAGCAAAGGTGCTCTCCAAGCTTGGGGTAGAATCTGCTCCAAGAATTTGGCCTCGTATCTGAAAGGAGATCCTCAAGGGTAAGTCAAAAAGATAGGCACCCATAGCGAACTCCTCTCTGTATCGACGTATGGTAGTAATATATACAAGTTAAGTTCATCCAGAAGTGCATGGAGCGCTTTAAAGTGATCCTGAACTGAACTATCTCTCGTTTTAAAGGTAAAGATTTTCTCGTAGATCTAAAAAACCCAGGAAATGTTCTTCTCATAACCATACATCTATTTGAGAGTGCCTTAAATTTTCTTGACTAGACGAAGAATCATGACATTGTGGACAACTGATGGTTTCATGTTATTCACCATCTAAGAGACAGTTGTCGAATCGTCTGCAAATTAATCTTCATAAGTGCTATCCTTGTCATTCGGAGGTGACTGGGTCAGATGTTTGAGTTTGCGATAGGTAGCCAAAATAGTCTCAAAACTTTGGGACCAGAGGAGATAATTCTTTCCATTTAGTTTCTCTGAGGTATCACATAGGTTTTTGACAAGAGACTCTCGAGAAGCCATGCTGTAAACCAGATATCAATTCAAAAATAAACTAGTAGGATGTAGAAATCAATACCAATGACTTCGAAGAGATATTATCTAGGTGGAGAGTAATAACCACCCCTAGCAGTAGCAGAATTAAGGAAGTATGTCCTATCTACTTAGTGTACAACAGTAGTAGTAGTCACCGAATCCCTTTTGGTGGTAGTAGGAAGATCTTTGACACCCCACTCACATGTGAATGTGTATAGGAGACGATTACATAGGTCGTCTAGAGAAGATAAGGGTCGGAGACCAATTAGAATAGCTGGACAGACCTTGAGAAGGTCTGTCGGCAACTTCTTGGACCACCGGCGCTAGAAAGAGGGTTAGCAGAGGGCTACTGGAGGACTGACGGCAGGCTGGTGACGTCGAAATGAGGTGGCAGAGCTTCGGTGGGTCTGGTCTTGGGCAGACAGTGGCAGATCAGGGGTTGACGGTAGATTAAGGGCCAACGCCTGCTGCAGGCTCGCTGGTGGTGAGGGGATGGGTCGGCTGACTTGCTGCAAGCCCGAGGGTGGTTGCCGGCAGGTGGGGCTGGCTGGAAGTGGGTGATTAGATGTGGAAAAATTAGGGTTTCTCCTTGTGCTCTGAAACCATGTGTAATTTAGAGAAAGTAGTAATTGAGAGAAAATACGGGTCTCATTTATTATTAGGGCTAAAGATACATATATATAGGATAGAATAGAGTTAAATGGATCCTAAATTGGATATTCAAATATCCTATAAAATTATCCTATATTGACTTAATAAGATCCATAGGACTTAGTAGTTATATTACAGTACCTACTAATAACGTATTACTTTAATCTTGTTATTTTTTTTGCTCAATATTTTTGTGTTACAATATTTGTAATGTGTTTTTTGTCTATTATCGTTGATAAGATTTACATGCAATCAACTTGGATCATCAGATTTGAGTACCCTTTCCTCGTTTAGACTTCCATTATTTTCAGATCATTAGGAATTTGACATTAAGAAGGCTAAAAACAATAGATAAATGATATTAATTTATTAATAAAACATAATGTTGTATTACAAATAATTTTCTGATTTTTTACCAATTTTTATGGGTTTTTATTTTTTTCCTTATTTTTACAACTTCCTTTTTATTCATTTTCCCCCATTTCCACAATTCATTTATGATTATGTACAAGTATTCTTTATTTTCTTCATTGTTTTTGATTTTTTTTTCAGTTTCTACCATTTTTAAATAATATACTCTGGATTTTTATGATTTTTATATTTTTAAATTTTTATATGATTTTCTTTATTTTATTTTGAATTTTTATTTATTTACAATTTTTATTTATTTTATTAATTATTTATGGTAAACCTAAGATCATAATCTAATAGTCAATATATAAGTAAACATATCAATTACTATGATTTCTAATATTTTTTTCAAGTTATTATGATTAAAAAGAAAACAACATAGATTAAAAAAACAGAACCAAAATATATAAATATAGAAATAGTTATACCTTTTTGGATCAAAGAGATGAGCTACATTGGTGCATGGCTGGTGCAAAGAGATCTTCAAGTTCATGGAAGTCTGTGGATCTTCAAGGAGTCAAGGAGCATGTCCGGATTTATACGTCGATGAGGAAGGAAGGAGTGTTTGCAAAATTTCAGATCTAGATCTGGTCTGGACTGTTGGAACGAACCGAGTTGCCCATGTCATGTATAAACACTGCATGTTGTGTCAACTCGGTGAGTTTTTGCATACAAAATACGTCATGTTGGTCGTCGGTCGATATGGTTAATCGAAATCTGGTATATCCAGATATTCCTCATATACAGTTTCTGGATTTGTACATCAATAAGGAGGAAGGAGTGTTTGCAAAATTTCAGATCTAGATCTGGGTTGTACTGTTGGAATGAACCGAGTCGCCCAAGTTGTGTATAAATATGGCATGTTGGGTCAACTCAGTGAGCTACCGCATAAAAAACACGACATGTCGGATGGCACAGTCATTGATATCGGTTATATCCAGATATTCCCCATATATCGGTTCCATACTTTATGCAACTGTGATGTTTGGAACTATGTATATATCACATGCATCCTATACTATGACTCAACCTTATCTTCCAATACCTGATAGTGGTTGGAATGATTGTTTTCTCTTGGAGAGTGAGTAAATACATCACTATTAAATCCATTTTACGCTCTAGAACATACATACATTGTAGTTGCTAGAGTTTCCTTTATCGTTTTTAAATTTGAGTGTTTTTAAATTACTATAAACTTTCCATTGTAGATGGAGTTAACAAGATACTATGGCACCAAAATTTTTTAATCACTTGTTGCTTGTAGTGATATAATTCAGTTCACATGGTTCAAAAATTTACAAAAAGATAAATAGAATTTAGAAGAACCTAAATAGGGTTCTACAGCCTAGTCAACTTTAGGTATGTCTAGAGCCATATGTTACTCATTGCCAGGAGAGACATGATTTGCAGGTAATTATTGTCAAGTTTGAAGTTGCCTGTGTACTCTATCATGCTCTTGCTTCCTTGTACCAATTGTGTCAATTGCAAGTAGGCACATGTATCATTTGCCGAAATGAAGGAACATGTCATGGTGCTTCAAGTTTAAAGTTGCCTGTGTACTCTTCCATGCTCATGCTTCCTTGTACCAATTGTGTGAATTGCAAGGAGACGTGTGCCATTTGCTGAAATGAAGTAACATGTAATAGCTTTCTTTGAATCTTCACATCTTTGTGTGGTGATGTAAATCATCTGGTTGAATTTTGAATAATATCAAGTTATAATTAATTATTGAATAATTCTTGGTCTACTCAAACATGAAAGTAAGAGATAATTGTGACCATCCTATTTATATAATATATTAAATTATCCTGATATAGATAATAATCATAGATATGTTCTAATACAGATAGTTATCTCCTCTTTTGTATCCTCTCTTGATGTATGTTGAATGAGAAATCCATCCATATGGTTATAGTTAACGTATTCAGTGTTTATTCCATGGTGTTTCCATGGATTTCCTCTTTTGGTCAGTTTGGTTTGAAGAAACTGGAGGAATTAGAGGAATTACAACTCCACTTGGAATTATAAATCCTACAAACCAAACATAACGTTTGTTTAATTGAATTCTGAAAAGGTTGTTCTCCTTGTACACCTTATTGTATTGGTTAGCTGACTCTGAAAGCGTGCACTTCTTATTGTAGGTATTGTGGGAGCTTTTATGGTTAATTCCTGGAAATTCCCCTGCCTCTCAGAAAGGCCCTATTAAAAAATCTGACAAGCTTACCATGGAAAACATCAAATACAAAGTCAAGCTTGTCACTTCAGAACTTCTGAGTCAGGTTCTAGAATTGTCCTAAAGATACTCAGTGCTTTCTTATCGTAATTTATTATTTTTATTTTGTATGTTCCTCTTAATATGTAGATAGATACAGTTGACCTGTTGTTTCCTGAAATTTGAGAAGATACAGTAAATTATTAAAGCCAAATTGGAATTCTTGTCCAATGACAGCAATTTTTTTATTTGTCAGCTGCAAGACTGGAACAACAGACGACCATTCACATCTTTTGCCGACTTCCATGCTCATGATGCTGTTGGCGATTCTTTTGTTTCCCAGGTAGTATAAATGTAGTTTCCTAAATTTATGTTTTCATGATGTACAATTGTGGCTTTATCTAGCTTTCCATTTTTGTTGGATGTTATGAGATTCAAAGTGACTATTTATATGTGTCTATAAGTTTATATGGGTAATTTTCATATAAATGGCTTAGGTTCGATCTAGCCTTAACAAGCCCCCTAACATTTGACCCCATTATGGCACCCTCTCAAATTTTGACACCATTTAGAAAAAAGCCATATCATTAGTTAACTAGTCTGAACCCAGGGTTTAAAGACTCTGGGTTATGAGAGAGTGAGAGTCAGTGTGAGGACTGGAGGGGTGGTGATAAGGAGGACAGTTACCAGGGAAGAGTCCTCATTGTGCAATACTAATAGGAGGTGGTGGTCATGGAGGAGAACAGGCCAGGAGTCCAAAGAAGTCAGAGGTGCTAATGCAGTCTCTCTTGGAAGTGGATGGACTAGAGTGGGGAAGTTTCTGAAATCAAGTGGAGTACCGAATGAATCTAGAGGTGGTGGAGAACAGGACAGAAGTCCAAAGAAGCCACAGGTGCTAATGCAATCTCTCTTGGAAGAGGATGGACTAGAGTGGAGAAGATTCTGAAATCAGGTGGAGTACTGAATGAACCCAGAAGAGGTGGTAATGTGTGCCTGAAATGCTTTTGCAGAGGTCATTGGCAATCCAAGCGCTGGAGTCCATGGGTTTGCCAGAGGTACAAAAGAATGGGTCATCGTGAGAAGTGGTGTATGGGGAAATTCCAAGGTGACAAGGAGTTTAGGAGTACTGTTGACATTAATTGACTGGTGGAAATGGACCAAAGCTTCAAGGATGTTCTACTAGGCTGTAACGAATTTAGCGTTGCTTCGTGTAAAGCTTTTGTCTTGCCTTTCAAAGGATCGGGTCCAGCATCAATGGTTTCTATAAATGTTACTGTGTCAATGCATATGATGGGAAAATAGTTGAATCTACTAGTGGTATAATGGAAGGATAATAATCGTTGGGATACTATCCGAGGATGATTTCGTCACCAGTGTTGTGCAATCATCAGCTTCATTGATTGGAAGAGATAAAGGAGTGGTCTTTATGACTTATGATTGAACAAAGAAAGAACTACTGATGGTGGGGGATCTTGTTGGTGGAGTAAATGTGACTTTTTCATCACGGAATGGCAAGGCCTTGATCAAGCGTTTGTGGTGGGGTGCAATGTTTGGTATTCCTCTTCTTGCTCATGATCAAGAGTTGATTGTTCAAATAACTTCACAGTTCGGTACCTTGTGTGGAGTCAATGGGTTGGCATGGCAGAGATGATATTCAAGCAGAATTGAAAATTATTGATTTTGATTCAGTTCCCGAAAGCGTAGTGTGCAATATGGGAGAGAATGCCTATAATGTTTCCTTGATCAAAGTGGGTTCAAGGTATTAAGGAAAATATATGGTTAATGAAGAGGGAGCAAGGAGAGATTTCAGATTGTGTGATCTGAAATGCTCTAGTGAAGATGAAATGAGGGCTTTGTGGTTTGGTTGCTGTATAACAAGGTCCGGCAGGTGGTTGTGGAGGATGACCTACGTGAGGAAGTAGACAATGAGTTAGGGGAAACGAGTGCCTAGTCAACATGGAGGTCGAATGGTCTGGAATTGGTTGGGAATTGAAATGTGGTGGAGGAGAATCAAAGTGTCACATTGGTAACACACAATGACATGCAAAAGTTGCTGGGGTGGCCACCTACTTGTGCCATGGGTCCCTCCCACATGAGTGAAACTTAAAAATCCTATCTTACTTGGATCGAGGCTTGATGGGTCAAGACATGATCATGGTGCCAAATGTCGATCCGTGTCGGCGACATTTCGTCGGCACGTATTGGTGGGTAAAATTACAAAAATGATATTTAAACGTATGTCGCGACTTACCTTATGTCGGATGATATTCGGTGGATGTCGGAGGCATCGGTGGACATCGACGGATGTTTGGTATTATTTAACGTAAAATTTCACGTGTCGGTAGACACACCTCCTCCACAAACCGACATGGACTACGCGGCTTTAAAAGCCACTGATTCCTTTCATCGATCAGCTACGCCTTCTCCCATCTCTTCACCTTCTCTTCCTCAAGCTTCTTCAGTAGTTGTCCAACCAACCATCCTACCGTCCACCGTCCAGCACCGTCTGTCGTTCTACGTCGACCGCCTTTGTCATCCAACGCCGTCGGTTGTCCTACGTTGTCTGCCTTTGCTGTCCAGCGTCGTCTCCAGTTCTCTTTAAGCTTCTCTTGTGCTGTCCGCCCTTCTGTCCGTAAGTCTTCCCTCGTTTTCCAGATTTCTCCGTGAGTGCGTCGCTCTACTGCAGACTCCAACCAAGTTCGTCCCTGTGCACTTCCCCTTTTTTTTTACTTTCAAAGTCTGCTGAGTGTTGGCATGTGTGATAATATGTCTCGATCCCTTTTTTTTTCTTTTAAAGCTTGTGAGTTGCGACGACATGAGAGATCTAGGCTTATGTCTGTTTTTTTTTTGTTTTTGGGTCCTTTCTTGCAAAAGACGCTTTACTACCTTTCAACAAATTGGAAATACATATGGAGTATAATATAATAGCTAATAGTTTGATAAGGTTTAGTGATGAAAGCTTCAGTCCTATCATGTCCAGGTTTATGTTTGGAACTATCATTTTCTCTTTTTTTTTTCGTTTAGTCTTTGTTATGTAGTAAATCTTTTCTTTTATTTAAGAAATTTTCATATTTAATTTGTAATTAATTAAAAAATAAAGATTTAACCTGATAATATTTCAATTCATCACATAAATGATAGATTTAACATAATGATTCTATAAAATGAGTAAAATTTTATAATATTTTAGGATTTAACATAATGATTTAGGTATTATTTAGGTCATGTAGCATAATGATGTAGCTTAAAGCTTTATTAAGCATTTTTATGTATTATTTATACTTTAGGATATTTTTATTAGGTCCATCTACTATATTTTAATGTGATACATATTAAAAAAGTTAATCTAAGTAGTTTAAGATGTAAGATTATTGCTTATTTTAGCTTATCTAAGAGTTTCAAATCAAAATTTAAAGTTTTTTGACCATTTTTATTGACTTCCGTAAATTTACCACGTTTTCACGGATATTTCCACCGATGTCTGACACATTTCCTATTTTGTCGGACCGAAGTTCAACACGAAACCAACGTTTAATTCTATGGACATGATAGTGCCTTCATTCCCATTCGACAATAAGGAGGCATCTATTGCAGATGGGAAACAACCTCTGTTGATGGGGTAAGTTGGATTTTTACGTGCCGTCAGTCTCTCTATCGACTCTACGATGTCATCTGATGATAGTGCAAGGGTTTCTGCATCCGTCGATGATCTACAGATATCCAGTGATGGGTCATTAACGGTGCTTGTCAGACAAGAAGCAGAAAAGCTTGGGTTTTACTCCTAGGATATTGAGGTCTCTGTAGGAAACACAAGGGAAAATCTAGGATGTTTCTGGGGAGATCTTGTCAGTTGATGTGTTCTTTCCTCTCCTACATACTTCATACTTATGTGGGCAAACACCCCTCAGAGTTTGTGATGACTAAGCCGTGGATGGTTATAAGAGCTCGCTTTAAAAGTATGCTTGGGTCTGTGTTGAGAAATGTAGGACATGTGTTGGTAGAAATGGAGGCTATCTATGTCTTGGATTACGTATCTTATTTGAGTCTTCAGGGATCAGAGGAGAATAGTTTTAGCCATGGGGTGACAAAAAGCCACCTGGTAACAAGTCCTATCATCGTGAATATCCCCCACTTCTTAGACTTTCTTCCAATTTTCTTCTCCGTTGCCTTCTTGTGTCCACTTTTTGCAGGCAATGTCTCATTTGAGTGCATGAAATCGATTGAATGATGGTTCTCCAAAGGTGGAATCCAATATGTCTAGGGGAAGTGGGGGACAAGGGGATCTAACAGAGTGGGAATGATGCTTAATCTATGGTTTGATGACTGTTTGGTAGACTTTGATAAGGTCTTAGGTTTTTCCCTACGAGACAAAGCATGCGATATTAGGAAGTATTTTCTCTAAATGAGGTGGGCATCCATATCGATTGAAGGGCTCAAGTGAATTGTGTAAGGTAAAAGACAGTGGGTGTCGGGTTCAGTATGGTAATTGTTAGAGTTGTCCTTTAATCTATGTTAGTGTGAGTTATGTGTTAGTTAGGTTAATGGATATTCATTTACCTTTGGATATCTAATAGTCTCTATTTATATGTAACTTTCTCTTTTTAGAAATAATATAGACACTTTTTATCTTTCCCCACAACATGGTATCAGAGCACAGGAAACCCTAGCCTTCACCTCCACCCTCCGTCGTCGCCGACTAGCCCACCTTGCTGGAGTCGCTGCTAATGTTGCTGGAACCGTCGTCTGCCAGGTCTCTCGCATCGCCGCTGGCCAGCAGCGGCTTTCCCCAGCCTCTCGCCGCCTCCTCTTCTCTCTCTAGTCCATTTCATCGGTCCAGCAACCGTCAGGGCTAGTTCGGTTGTCGTCGGTGGGGTTTCAGGCGACTCCAGTCTCGTCAGAGGGCTGGTCAACCCATTTTTGTCATTGGGTTTCAGGAGACAGTACGTGAAGAATTGGCTATGGTAATCTATCTATCTAGCTTGTCTCCTAATCTTAGCTCTCAGATTCGTGGATAGATTCTTGGTGCTGACAATGTGCCTGCTGCAGTTCCTGATCAGTCAACTATGGCTTCTACGTATGGTTGAGGATGTGGTGGCTCACGAGGGGATGGTCGTGGCCGTACAGACACTAGAGGACGTGCTCGCTGCACTCATTGTGGTCGCATGGGTCATCATGTTGAGAAATGCTGGGACTTGATTTGTAGGCCTTCCACCACACATGTTACTATAGAGTCTACGCCAGCTACCTCCACCAGTGACGAGCAGATAGTCATCATCTCACAGGCTGATTATGAGCGATTCTTACAGGACTTTGTCGCCACTGCCTCTCATCTTTCTTCATTAGGAATGAGTGTTCTCTTGACATCAAGGGATTCTTCCTGGATCATTGATTCTAGTGTCTCCTCTCACATGTCGGGTACAAAAAATTTGTTTACTCGTTTATTACAGGTTTCTAATATTCGTTCTGTGGCCAGCGTTGATGGTCGGTCTTGTTTCATCTCTAGGGAAGGGATTGTGCAGGCCTCTTCTCAGTTTTCTCTTGAAAAAGTTTTATATGTACCTGATTTTCCAGTAAATCTCCTTTCCATCCGTGTTATTACAAAACAATTGTTTTGTTATGTGACATTCTTTCTCTTTTACTGCACTTTTCAAGATTTACGGACGGGAAGGAGGATTGATTTGGGTCGTGAAAAAGGAAATGGTGTATATTTACTGGTTAATGACGATATACTTCGAGGATTAGCATCTTTCGTGTCTACTTCTGAGCTTGCTTTACTTTGACACTATCAGTTAAGTCATCTATTTTACAAAAAGTTGCAACAAGCCTTACCTTAGGTGTCAGTTTCTCCTTTTCAGTGTGAGTTGTGTCAGTTAGGTAAGCATCATCGTATTACCTTTAGGCATTTGTGTCTTGCGTTTAGTTCTAGTTTATTTGATTTAGTGCATTGTGATATCTGGGGTCTTGCTAGTGTCTCGTCCGTGTCTGGGTATCGGTACTATGTTGTATTCATTGATGATTTTTCTAGAGTGTTTTGGGTTTATTTATTGAAAGATCGTAGTCATTTTTTTGATGTACTTAAGACTTATTTCTGAAATAAAAAATTAATTTGTTGTTATTCCAAAATGTTTGCGTACTGAGAATACTCTTGAATTTGTTCAACAAAAGGTTGAGTCTTATTGTGCATCCTTAGGAATCATCCATTAGATTACTTGTTCCCATACCTCTCATTAAAATGGGGTGGAGAAGTGAAAGCACTGGCATATTCTTGATATCATTCGTGCTATCATGTTTCACATGAAAGTTCTTATGCACTTATGGTCTGATGCTATTCTTACTGCTACCTACCTCATAAATAGGATGCCTTCTACACCCTTAGGAAGTGAAATCCCTTCACGACGTCTCCAACCGGATGCCACCTTGTTTTCTTTAACCCCACAGGTATCTGGGTGTGTTGCTTTCCAGGATCTCTCTTCTGAACTTGATAAATTGTCCCCTAGGTCCATCAAATGTATGTTTGTGGGATACTCGAGAACTCAAAGGGGTTATAGGTGTTTTCATCTTCCTTTTGGTCGTTATTTTGTGTTAGCAGATGTTATCTTCTTTGAGTCCATCTGTTATTCAGGAGAGTCTATGTCTATAGAGGAATCTGTTTCTCTTTCGTTCATTGTTGAGCCTCTAATTGTTGATCAACATGACACTTTTGTTCATCCTACAGATGCTACTCGTCATTTGCAGGTGTATCGGCGTCACCAAGGTCCACCAGTGCCTCTTGTGGCAGAATCAACCTCCTCTACAAATGCAAATCCACCTCAAAGCTACTTGAATCTTTCAATTGCACTTTGTAAAGGTATTCGTTCTTCTATTGTCCATCCTATATCCAATTTTGTGTCATATGACTTTCTACATTCTGGTTTCCGTGCATTTGCATTGTCCCTTTTTTCTGAGTATATTCCCAGTAATCATCAGGAGGCATCCTTACTTCCATAATGGAAAGCTGCAATGGATGAAGACGTAACTGCTCTAGCAATCCGTGGCACTTGGGAGTTAGTGACCCGTATTGTTGGAGCTAATGTAGTCACTTGCAGATTGGTGTACACCATTAAGTACAAGGCTGACGACACTATTGACAGATACAAAGTCAAATTAGTTGTTTGGGGTTTCACTCAGACATATGAGATTGATTATGATTGGACATTCTCTCTAGTGGCTCGTCTTAACTCCATCAGGGTGGTCCTGTCTATTACTATCAATAAATCTTGAGATCTTTGCCTATTAAATGTCAAGAATGCATTTCTGTATGGTGATTCGATAGAGTCTGTGCTTATGGAGCAACCTTTAGGTATGTTGCTCAGGAGAAGGATAGAGTTTGCAAGTTAATAAAGACTATTTATGGCTTTAAGTAGAGTCTCAAAGCATGATTTAAAAAATTCAGCAAAGTTGTAATGGAAGGGGGCTTCAAAAGGTGTGCAGTGGACCACTTAGTGTTCTACAGGAAGACAGGTTGTGGTTGTGTTCTTCTAGTGGTCTATGTTGACATATTGGTGATTGGATATAACGTAGAGGACATCATAGAAGTGAAAGACCACCTTAGTACGCACTTTGTTACTAAGGACATGGGTAGACCGTGATATTTTCTGAGCATAGAGTTTGTTTATGCAAATGTCAAAGTTTCGTTGTCCCAGAGGAAGTATTCTCTTGATCTTCTTCAGGATACACGTCTCTTGGGTTGCAAACCCGAGAGTATCCTTATTGAGCAGTCATCATCCTTCTAGGATATGAGTTCTGAGTTGATAGAAGACCTTGGCCAATACAAGAGGTTGATTGGTAAATTGATCTACTTGACAGTGGCTCTGCCAGACATAACTTATGTAGTGAGTTTGCTTAGCCAGTTCATGCATGAGCTTAGGAGAGTGCATTGGAATGTAGTCTTGTATGTCTTTGCCTATGTAAAAGTACTCCAGGCAGAGGTTTGATATACAAGAACAATGGTCATGTTGATATCGTGGCATATTCTTACTCAAGATATGCAGGAGATCGAGGAGATAGGAAATCCATATTGGGCTGCTGCACTTATGTGGGAGGAAATCTTGTTACTTGGCGCAGTAAGAAATAGAATGAAGTATGATGGTCTAGTGCAGAAGTAAAATACAAGTTTATGGCTCAGACAGCATGGGAGATGATGTAGATTAGATCTTTGTTGTAAGAGCTTGGTTGTTTATCAGAGAAGTCCATGTCGATGTATTGTGACAATCAAGTAGTTATTTTCATTGCTAATAATCCCATTTTTCATGAGCATACAAAGCATATAGAGGTTGATTGTCATTACATTCAGGATATGGTGATGAGAGGCGTTATCTCTACCCTTTACACTTAATCATCGGAGTAGCTGGTTGATGTCTTTACAAAGGAATTGAGTGTTGGGATGCTTTAGTCTGTGTAACAAACTAGGCATAGTTGATCTGTATGCTTCAGTTTGAGGGGAAGTGTTAGTGTTGTCATTTAATTTATGTTAGTGTGAGTTATGTGTTAGTTGGGTTAATGGATATCCATTTATCCTTGAATATCTAATAGTCCTTATATATATGTAACTTTCTCTTTTAGTAATAATATACACTTTTTGTCTTTCCCCACAACAGTAATCATTGAAGATTTTGTTTGGGCAGTATTGGTAAGTGTTGTATGGTCAAATTAGTGGTCTGCTGGTCTAATTTCGACATGGTTTGTCTTCAGGAAACAAATTTGGTTTTTATTGATGTCAATTCTGTAAGGTCATTTGCAGGTAACAAATTTTAAAATTTTGCGTTCAAAGAATCTGTAGGGGCTGCTGTCAGTTTTGTCATTATGTGGGATGTTGTGTGCTCAGTATAGTTATAATCTTTGGGCTGCTGGTTATTCTGAAACACAAAGCCTTGGGACTAGATGGTGGAATTGTGATTATCTATGGCCTTGTGAACAGTGAAAACAACGTGCATTGTGGGGTCTACCCAGAACACTTAACAATTGTGGGGTTGACAAAATTGCTGTGGATGGAGACGTCAATATCAGTATGTCACTAGGTTTGTTGAAGATTGCAATGGGAGAGGTTCACAGCTGACCAGAGGGATATTTGAGTTAAATGAGCTGATTTGAGAGCTTGAATGGCAATTTGATCTGTAGTTTACTTTGTCAAAATTCAGGAATGATCCCAACTTAGCAAAGATTGACAGGATTTTTATGACACATGGATGGAATGAGTCATGGCCTGAAACTGGAGCTGATTGTTTGACTAGAATAATGTCTGACCATCTGCCACTTTTGCTGTCTTCCAATGATGAAATTGATTGGGCCCACACCTTTTTAGGTTTTTGGTGGCATGGTTATAAGATGATAAGTATGACAATCTGTTTAAAGGATGGTGGGCTGAAGCAGGACAGTCGGGATCTTAAGTTTCACACATGAATGGCGACCTACAAAGAAATTTTGTGCCAATCTTAAGTGGATTGAAAACATGATCAATAGCTGGCCCAAAGAGGAAATAGATCATATTGGAAAGGCTTCCAATATGATTAGAGAAAGGATTTTTTGTCTCAATACCCCTGTTCCATCTGATAATTTGCTAAATGCTTCTTGTATTTCTCTCAATGCGCCTATTATTTTAGTCTTTCATGTGAATGCCCTTATCGTCTCATTCTGTTGGCTTTGTTTTACAGAAACTAACCTAACATCGGTTAAATCGTAATCCATTGAAGGAAAATGACATAGCTATGCTTGTCTTAAAATTTGATGAATACATATCTTTGAATATGGTTACCTAAAAAACTTATTTTGTTTTGACTGAGGTTTAGATGAGACGAGGATGACACATGGTTTTTTTTTTACAAAAGCACATGGGAGTGGATAAGATTGCTTCAAAGGAAGAAACTCAACTTGAAGAGCTACTCTTCAATGGAGATGGTTGGTGGGAAGGAAAGAGGAGGGGAAATATAGAAAAATGATGTGTAGTTGTGTGGTAAATAATGTAGTAGCAGTTTTGGCATTGTATAATGCCATTTAAGCAAAGTTTGTGTAGGTTTTTGGTCATTTTACACCCATTTAATAGGTAAAACAAACGATGTTAATGGTCTGACTAACAGAGGGAGGGGCATTTCGATAGAGTTACATGGTAAGTGAGCATTTATTGAATTGTCGCGTGAAAGTGGCGTATTGAGCCAGAAAGGTGGATGCTAGGAAGTTGATGGTAGGCGATGTTGAGGATTATGAAATAAAGATAAAATAAAGTGGAATTATCTTGAATGTGGTAACACATTCCATATTTATAGGGTTTGGATAAATAGATATCCAATTACCTTAATATAAGAGAGGCCATATAATCTCATAACACTACTTAACTCATAATACTCCCTTTCAAGTTGGTGCATATGTATTGATCATGTCTAGTTTGTTACAAAGTGACTTAAAAGGTCCTACATTTAGTTCTTTGGTAAAGAAGTTTGCAAACTGATTTGAGAACTTTCTATAAGGAATAGAAATTTTCCCTTTCATCATTATATCTCAGATGTAATGATAATCTACCTCAATATGCTTGGTACGTTCATGGAAGGTTGGATTGTTAGTAATATGCATAGTTGCCTGATTATCATAATACATCTTCATAGGCACATCAACGGAGAATTTTAACTCTTTCAAAAAGGAATGGAGTCACATCATGTCAGTAGTAGTTTGCGTCATAAATCGATACTCGACTTCAACACTAGATCTAGAAACAATACTTTGCTTCTTGTTACGCTATGTAACAAGATTTCCTCTAACATATGTGTAATATCCAGAAGTAGACTTCCGATCTCTTTTATCTCTTGCGTAACCAGAGTCAGAATAAGTCTCACATGTAGATGACTATTTCTTCTATAAATAAGTCCTTGACTGGGAGCTTTCTTAATGTATGACAAGACTCGTAAGGTTATCAACCAGTGTACTATTCTTGGCTCATGCATAAACTAATTGAGCACTCCAATAGAGTATGCATTGTCTAGGCGTGTAACAACTAAATAGATGAGTTTTCCAATCAATCGCTTGTACTTACTAGTGTCTTGTAACAGAGATGGCGAGCTATCCTAAAAATCCAAATTCTGATTAAATGGAATGCTCTTTGGGTTGGACCCTAGCAATCCTGTCTCCTGTAAAATGTCCAACACATATTTCCTCTGGGACAATGCTCTTTGAGTTTGTCCATGTCTTTAATGATAAAGTGTGCATGCAAGTAGCTTTTGTTCTTTTGAATGCATGCAGTATCATTACAAGTGATCAAGATGTCATCCACATATACTGCAAGAATCACACACCCACTCTCTATGCATCTGTAGAAAACAGAATGGTCAATAGTACATCGTCGAAAGCCACAATCCACAATGATACTGTTGAATTTTCCGAACCAAGTACATGGACCATAGATTGCTTTCCTCAGTAGACAGCCATGATCCTCCTCTTGAGCAATATACCTAGGAGGTTGCTCCTTATACACCTATTCTGTGAGATCACTATATAGGATAGCATTCTTGACATATAACTGGCTAAGCTTCTAGTAGTAGTTTACTGTAATAGAAAGAATAACCTTAATGGAATTTAACCTTGCCACTAGAGGAAAGGTCTCAGTAAAACCTACGTACAACCAACCGTGTTTTGTATCTGTCAACCTCACCATCAAATTTTTATTTGATAGTAAACACCCACCTGCATGTAATCACTTTTGTATCTATTGGCCTAGGAACCACATCTTAAGTACCTCGAGACATTAAAGCCTGCATCTCTTCATCCATAATTGTTTTCCACTATAATAATAGTTTAGTCTCTTGGTAGTTCCTAGGAAGTGATTCAGAAACAATAAACAATGCAAATGTACGGTAGGCAGGGTGAAGTCTATCCGAGCTAGTAAAATGTGAAATAAGATAGATAGTAGAAGCATGTGTATCTTTCCGAACAGTAATGGGTAAGTGAAGGTCTGTGGGTGGTAGATCTACAGAAGCTGAAGAAGTAATGGTTGTAGTGAGGTGTTGTCGTCGATGATATACTTGTAGAGGACAAAGTGCCTTGTCTGCCATAGTAGTGATGTCAATACCCTCAATATCACAAGAGTCTACAGGCATTGGTAAAGGAATACCCTCAATAAGAGAATTAACATTGCCAAAGAAAGACTGATTCTCAAAAAATGTAACATCTTTTGACACAATATACTTTCTGGTAGTAGGAATGAAGTACCAATATCCTTGGTAAGTATGAGAGTATCTAATAAAGACACAGTAAGTAGAGCATGGAACCAGTTTGTCCATATTTGGAGTTAAATTTTGGACAAAGGCAACACAACCAAAAATCCGTGGTGTAAGACAGAAAAGATCTCTATTAGGATGTAACCGCCGTAGAGGAATCTTCCTACTACAGATACTTAGGAACATACATTTCAATTATAATGGAATGTGCTACATCAGTCATCTCATTATGTTGAGATGTATGTGGATAAGAAGTTTGATGAATAACACTAAGAGAATCACAATAACTTCGAAGGTTCATTTGAGTAAATTCCAAAGCATTGTTAGTGCAAAGAATTTTAGGACAAACAGAATATTGATTTTTTTATTTATGTAAAAAATTTCCTAACAATAACAAGAATACTAACTCTATCTTTTAACAAATTAATCTACGAGAATCTAGAGAAATTATCAATAAACATAATATAATATCTATATCTAGACACAGATGGTGTTCTAATAGGACTCCATACATCATAGTGAATTAACTCAAAAGGACTTTGACTACGAACTAGACGAAGACTCTGAAAGTTAGCACGATGGTACTTACCTAATTCACGCGACTCACAATGAAAAGAAGAAACAGAAATCCAGGAAAGTGCTTGTTGTAACTTTTTAAGACATGGATGATCTAAGGGACGATGCCAAATGAGAGAGGACTCGACTATGGAAGCCAATGACGTAAGTGCTTGAGGTATTGCATCTTTGACTAGCAAGTAAACTCCTTGACTACGTTCACGTCTCAAATCAATCATCTTCTTTATCTGTAGATTTTGAAAGGTACAATGAAAAGTGAAAATGTTACACAGCAGTGAAGTTACTTGATAATAGCACTAATTGATAAAAGATTAACTGAAAACTTAGGACTTTATCTAATGTTAATTGAGACGTGACACGAATAGTGTCTTGTCCAGAAATACGACAAGTCCTACCATGAGCGATAGAAACAGACTTAATGTTAGGTAATTGGTAGATACAAGAGTAAAGGTTAAGGCTACCTGTCATGTAAGAGGATGCTCCTGAATCAATAATCCAAGAATTACCTCATGAGGCAAACAAACCAGAAGTACTTGAGGTGGAAGCAGTAGCATGTGATACCATAGCAGTAGAGGCCTGGCTCTCACGGAACTGGAGGAGTTGAATGTATCATCTTGTGAGAGAGTCACAGAAGGCATACTAGTAGCATGGGTAACTGTGGATGTAGTAGTTTGTGTCTCAGTAGAGACCTATGCCTAGTTTGTTTTTCCAAACTTCTTCTATTAATGATCTGATCGATGATTTGTTTGATCACAGTGCTTAGATGGTGTACGACCTCTACCTTCTATGCGTCCACGACCTCCTCCACGACCAGAAGTACGATCGGAGTTACGAGCACGATTTCGAGTAGTAGCTATGATGGAATGATTGGACGAAGCAGTAGAAGTACTAGTAGAAATACGTAGGACACAAAAAAAGTTAGTCTTCAGACTAAGAGTAGAATCGGTACCAAGAATCGGACTCCTAATTTGAGAAGAGAGTTTTGAGGTTAAACCAAAAAGATAGGCTACAACGGCGAGCTCCTGTCTGTACTGATGCATAGTGCTAATATCATATGTCAAAGGTTGATAAATGTCGAGTTCATTTGGAAGTACTCGTAGTGAAGTAAAGTGGTCATGTACTGTGTTGTTCTCCATTCGTAGTGAGAAGATCTGCTCATATATATCAAAAATACGAGAAATATTCTTTGTGTAGTCGTACATCTTCTTCAAAGTGTCCTAGATTTTCTTTGCAGGTCTAAAAAATATCACACTGCGAGCAACATTTGGTTCCATATTATTTGCCATCTAAGATACAATGGTAGAGTCATCAATGTACCATTCTTCATAAGTACTATATTTGGCATCCGGTGGAGGTTTAGTAAGGTGTGATTTTACAATGAACAACCAGAAAAGTTTCAAAACTTTGTGCTCACAGTAAGTAATTCTTCCCATCAAGTTTCTGAGAGGTTCCACTAAGATTTTTAATAAGAGACTCCCTTGAAGTCATGATGATTAGGTCTCATCAGGTCTTAATAGTAAAGAAAACTCCCAAATATGTGGTATAAAAATCCAAGGACATACAAGATGTAGTAGAATAGGTGGACAATATAAGACCACTTTCAATAGTAGTAGAAAGGAGTATTTACCGCCCGTCACATGGACTGGATGGAGAGGAGCCACCAACATGATGATCGGTGGTAGAGTGGCCCAAAAGGGTCCGTCGGACAGGCTGGCCGGCCTGTCCTAAGTGACAGGAGCAGACGCCAGCGGTTGGAGGGCTTAGAGCCAGCGGAGGAGGGGCCTGACGGCCCTGAAGATCAGAAAGGAAGGGGTTGTAGGATCAGATGGCGCTGGAAGTGGAGCCCAGTAGGCCTAACGGTGCCGGTAGACCCGCCTGGACGGCCTGGAGGCAACGATGGCAAGGCCTGGATGGCCTGGAGGCGGAGAAAAGTGGGGTCTGTTGACCTTGGCGGTGGTGGGGTGGTCTTTAGGGAGATCAGGTGGTGCCAGCGAGGTGGTTGGAGAGGCTTGTCGGTGCTGGAAAACTCGTCGGAAGTGGTGGCTGCTGAGGAAATCCTAGAAATTTCTCATGTGCTCTGGTACCATGTGAAATAGAGAAAAAATAAAGTGGAATTATCTTGAATGAGGTAACACGTTACATATTTATAGGGTTTGGATAAATGAATATCCAATTATCCTGATACAAGAGAGACTATATAACCTCATAACACTACTTAACTCATAACAAGGACTAATTGTGACTCAAACAGGATCTTGAAAAGTGGCTTAAATATGATTAGATTGCCTGAAGGTGAAGATCTAGAACTTTGTGGCTTAAGGTAGGGGACAAGAAAAGTTTTACACAAAGTAACTAATGGGCAGAAAAGAGTTAGTTGTTTGGGTCCTGTGAGGATCAATGGTAGTGTCAAATGTGAAAAAGAGGAAATCAAGAGTGGAATTGAAACTTTTTTCAATAAACACTTGAAAACAAAACCACAATTGTTTTTAATTTCTTTTTGTTGGGTTAGGGCACAGATTTGAGCATGTATAACTTTCGCTTGATCACCTGGGATCTTTGTTTCGATTTCCCAGTTGGTCTGAAGAAGACCAAGCCAACGAAGGGCTCAGTTGGTTAAGAGTGCTGGTCCGTCACCAACTTTGTTGTGAAGATCTTTTTGCATGCCATTGGAAAGCAAAGAGCTTCCTTTTGGGGGTTACAAGGGGGATTTTGGGGACTGGGCTCTAAGGGATGTGGGTAGGAGGGATGCTCTTATCATGCATGTATTTCCTTTAGATGATCTTGATTCCAAGAAAATCAGTGTTACAGGTGCAAATGCTTTGGAGCTGAGTTCACAAAAGTGAAGGCTATTTTTATTATAACTGGTGTTAAAGCACCTAGGCTTGATGGTTTCCCAATCATTGTGTTCAAAAGTTACTGGGAAATGTTCAAATCTGAAATCCTAGAAATAATTAGAGCGTTTCTTTCAGATGTCGATTGGCAAATTCCACTTGTATCACTTTATTCCTAGAGAAGAAGGGGTAATGTCTATAGGAGACTTTCGTCCTTAGTTTGCTAAATAGGAATCACAAGATTATTGTGTAGTGTCTTGCAAATGAACTAAAACCATTGATGGTGAATCTTATTGATGATTCCCAGTCTGTTTTTTTTCCAAGGAAGACTGGTTTTTTGATGGTACATGAATGCATTGAGTCAAGATGCTTCTAAGGTGAGCTAAGGTTGATGTGGAATTAGACATGGAAAAAGCATACGATAATGTTCATAGGAGTTGCCTAAAGGTGGTGATGAGATGCATGGGCTTTGGAGCTAAATGGCACGATTGGGTAGGCTATTGTGTAAGCTTTGCCAAATTTTCTGTGTCGTTAAATGGATACCTAAAAGGATACTTTGGATGTGGCCGAGGTATTGGACAAGGGAATCCATTATTACCATTTATTTCCAATAGGGTTGTAGAAATTTTTTTGAACAATACGCATCTGAAGACAACTTTCACAAATCCATGGTTACAAGTGTGTGCAGCAAGGACTCAGTTTTAAGTTATTTTTTGGGGTGCAGTATTGAAAGCTTTCCTTTTAAGTGTATTGGATTTCCGCTGACAGGTAAGAATCAAAGCTCGAGATTGGAGAGCGGTGCTTGACAAATTTGTGAGGAGATTGTTTGGTGGAATGGCAAATACCTTTTTTTTTGGGGTGGTATAGTCACTTTGATATCCTTAATTTTTTCCCAATTTGCCACTGTGTTCTTTATATATTCAGAATCCCATTATTTGTGGCAAATAGAATTGAAGGCATAATGAATCAATTTTTGTGGAAAGTTGGCAAGAAAGGGGCACAAAGGGGCACAAAGGGTTTTTATTTGGTGGTGTGGAGCAGAGGATGCAGATCCATATATGAATGTGGTACTGGTCTTAGAGATATTTGCTTGTGTAATCTGGCTCTCTTAGAGAAATGAATGTGGAGACCTAGGAAGGTGGGGAAATTGTGGTGAAAGGTGGTTGTTAGATTAAATGGATCCTTATATGGGTCTTTGTGTTATCCATTTAATAGGTTACTTGTAGGTTAGGTATGTGTTCTCCTATGTATTGGAGATTGTAATCTTTTGTTATTAAATGACTAATATAGTAGTTTTTTTCTATCTCACATGGTACCAGAGTTTAGGAAAAATCCTAGGATTTGAGAGAAAGAGAGAGTGTATGTGCATAACAGTCGTTGCTGTCGTCAGACTTCCATTGTAACAGTACCATCAACATTGGCGGCAGAACCATAGGGAAACCTCTCCCTTTCTTGTCCTCTTTTTCCATCCAAAGGCTGATCAGCCATCGTGAGGCGCATATCTGACCAAGTCAATCGTTGGCAAGGCTAGATTTAAGCCATTCCATCGCCACCGACCTTGTCGCCTTTGTCCAGCGGCAACTACAACAACTCCGACGCATCTGGGCAGTCTTGCCCCACCTGTCGGCGTCTCCAGCCCATTCCCAACCACTCTCATGTTAATGATACAGCATAGGTACAGTCATCAACAGTGGAAACAGAATAAGTATCGGATAATTAATGTGTACCTTATATGTAGGATGAGGTAGTTG
This sequence comes from Posidonia australis, assembly GCA_024699735.1. Taxonomy (NCBI): domain Eukaryota; kingdom Viridiplantae; phylum Streptophyta; class Magnoliopsida; order Alismatales; family Posidoniaceae; genus Posidonia; species Posidonia australis. The sequence goes on along the minus strand of JAMKQA010056495.1, from coordinate 9,160 downwards.
AATCTATAATCCAAGAATTGTTCTTAGAAGCTAATAATGTACTTATACCTATTGTAGAAGTATGTGATGCTGTAGTAGAGGACTGGTTAGCTTGTAATTGAAGAAACTTTTCATAGTCAGTTTGAGAGATGGACATTGTCATAGGAGGTTGATCAGTGGACGACGTAGTGGAAAATGTCTCTGTAGTAGTAAGAGCAATAGATGTCTACTGTGGCTTGTTAAATTTCTTACAGCATTTATCAGATCTGTAACCAAACTTGCCACAATGCTCATAGCAATGTTGTCTTCTCGTAAAATGACCACCACGACCTCGGCTATGACCACGAAAAAAGCCTACCATTGTACACTGATAAGGAGGAACAACTGGTGTAGCAGTAGATATCTACAATACTCTAGAGAAGGTAGATTGTAAGGATGGAATCAACTCAACACCTTGGATTTATTCGCGTGTCTATGTGTCCACCTCTAGTTTGAGACTAAACAGAAAAGCAACAATAGCAAGCTCCTCACTATAGTCTCACATTTTGGAGATATTGGCTTCAAAGGGTTGATAAATCTCCAACTCATCTAGAAGTATACAAAAATTAGTGAAGTAATCCTGTACTAAATGGTCGGCCTGATGAAGGATGAAGATGTGCTTATAAATCCTGAAAATGTTCTTCTCATGGCGATATGTGTTTTTTAAGGTATCTCAAATCTTCTTGGCTGGTTTAAGTATTATGGTGCCTCTAGAAATACTCTTCTCCATGCTATTTACAAGCGAAGAAATGACTGCACAATCATCAATAAACCGATCCTCATAGGTAGCATCATTGACATTGGGAGAATCATGGGTGAGATGTTGGATCTTTCTATGGGCACTGAGAAAGGTCTTAAAGGCTTGGGAGTTGGGACCATAGAAGATAGTTCTGTCCAATAAGTCTCGCGGATGTATTGTTTAAATTCTTCACTAGGGCATCCTGAGACATGGAAGAAGAACCTATAGATCACAAAATATTAGTAACATGGTCTGATCGAAAGCGGACAACAGTAAAAAAAAGGCACACAAACAAACCAGAGTTGTAGACAAATGGCAACAATTCGGTACAATCAACCTCTCGAATGCATAATCACGATCTAGGGATACAAGAAAAATGTGGATAGCACGTGTCTACGTACAAACATAGGTAGAAAATGCTTTGGCAGCCTAGATTATGTTGAGAATGAACACCGACGAGGTTGTTGAACTCCGGAAATGTTGGAGAAGGTCGACAATTGCAAAGGAACCCTCGGAACTACTAGTTGACAGTAGGGGAAGCCTTGTTAGGGCCTGGTGGTGCCGAAGGAAGCGTTGGTTGGATCTGGCGGTGCTTGAGGAAGGTCTGGAAGGGAGGTAGAGGTGTGGTGGAAGGGCTGGAAGCCAGAGAAGGCTGGTGTTGGTGGTGGATAGGATCAGCAGGCACCGGTGGCTCGTTGGTGGGAGCTAGGGTCTCAACAGCGTTAGGGTTTCCTCTCCTCTCTCTCTCTCTAAATTTTTTTTTAAGAACCTTACTTTGGTTCCATGTTGTTGGAGAAAAACAAATAGATTCACTTGTGTTACACTAAGAGGTATGTCCTATATATAGGAGTACACGTAAATGGATAATACAAAAGATCTATATAAAGATCCTTCTCTTCTAATACCCTGTCTGTCTATGCCAAGAGGAGGATTAATGGCATCTAATTTTTTTTTTGATGTCTGGATATTTAATTGCCTCCAGCTTGGACTAATTGGCCTACAATAGTGAGAATTTTTGGGATATGTGGTGTCGTCATTGAAGGTTTGTTGGAAGAATGAAAGTGGTGTGGATGATGATACTACATACATCATGGTGCCTAAGATGGGTGGAGCGGACTAAAGGAATCTTTGTTGGGGTATGGCAACTCAAAATGGAAGGAGAAGTTTCTTGAGTTGGTGATTACTTGATTTGTGTCTATGCAGAATGTGAATTCAATTACTGACAGGGAGATTACTGCTTGGTTAGAGAATCTGTTTTCTATATAAGACCCTGATGGGTGACAGTGTAAGTTGGCCTTTCATTCTGAGTTCTACTTTTACTCTGGTTTCATTTGTGAAATAAAATTTATTTATTTCCTGTTTCTGACTTTACCTACTTGGTTGGGCCTTTTTTGTATCTTTTTCACTTTGGTTATTTAATGAAATCTGCCTCATTACAGCCAAAAAAAAGAAATAGAAAAAAGTCACAACATTTTATGGGTGAAGAGAAAAGCAATAGAAAGGAAGAAAACAACAAATGAGACTTAGTGATGGAAATAAGTTATGCTGCTTGAACCGTAAGCAATCATTGCATATTTACAGTAGTTTGTTCCTCATTGAGCTACCAATGGTGACTAACCTGCTTGCATGGGACAGAAAGCTGTAAAGATCTGCTATTAGAATATATATTGTCTCATTAGGGCGGGTAGCAATAAAGATCTATTAGAAAATAGATTGCTTCTTACTTTCTTTTCAAACATGTTATAGTCACCACTTCATATGATGAGGATTGTATCCAGAATATTTCTAGAGCAATTCTCTGGGTGGATTAATGTTTCCCTGCAAGAAATATATCACAGAAGTAATGAAAACTACTTTGATATGTAGATGCAATAAATGAAACCCGATCTATAAGCACATTATGCGGTAGGTCTCCAACATTTTCCTATAATCTTTGTCCTTTTGTCCTCTGCCTTTTGTTTTCTTTTGTGGTTGTTATGGGATGTGAATTTGTTTTACACTGGCATCATATTAATTGTAGACAAGCAATGCTTGTTATAGATGGATGTTTCCTGGTACACTTTTTGAAATTGCAACTTGACATTTATTTATTCCATAAAAGTTTTGATCGTCTTCTCTTATCTAAATCTCTTTCCTGTAATTTGTCATCTCAGCTACATTTGTTTGCAGGCTTTGATAGGAAATACAAAGGCGAAAGATGTACTAAAACTTGCTCCATTTCTAGTTCCATTTACAAGCAGGGTCAAGATATTTACTGTAAGTCTTAACTCCTTATGCTTATCCTCAATCCTGTTACCTGTAGTGTCCATGTACTCATATCTACATATTCTTTAATTTTTTTTTCTTATGTTTAATACTGGTGCCATTTTCTTATGTTTAATTTTTTTTCTTCTATGGGAAATGTCTGCATGAATTATATTCAGCTGCTATTTGACGGTTATCCAATCCTAACGTTTTTATTGTGATTTGTATTCTTAATTTTGAACTTCAGTCACAATTAAGAGCTGCCAGACAAAGAGATGGACATCATCCTGCTTTCACTAGGATTAGATTCAAAATCAGAAGAAATCAAATTTTTGAAGATGCCTTTAACCAATTGAGGATGTTGTCTGAGGAAGAGCTTCGAGGAATGGTATGATCTCTAGTTTTTTTTAATTATCAAGAAGACTTGCTTTATGAGTTTATTTTGGATGATAACGTTTTACTATAACTTACGATTGTAATGTGAAACTTTGTAATCATGAGGAAGCTATGTGTGCAGGGATTACTATCCATTGATTCAAATTTTCCTTTTGTGATCTTGTGCTCTCAGCTTCGTGTGTCTTTCATCAATGAAGTTGGAGCAGAAGAAGCTGGAATTGATGGGGGGGGAATTTTCAAAGATTTCATGGAGAATATTACTCGGGCCGGTTTTGATGTGCAATATGGTTTGTTTAAGGTTAGGCATATTGACGATCATCATGATGTTTCATCTCCTTGCCAATTGTTTATGTTATGAGTTATGAATAACCATTTGTTTGAATGCACAAATCCTGTTTGAAAAATACCAATCATGTCCTCTATTATGCTGTTTTTCTCCTTCCAAATTTAAACCTTTTTTATTGTGGTTGTCAGGAATTTTGAAACCCACTATATCTTGTTTACTTTTAGTGTGATTAATCGCAGTGGTTTTCGATTAGATTGTATTTATTGCGCATGAATGATATTAGATGCATTGTCTTCTTTTTCTTGTCAAAAGCCTGTGTACATTTTGGTCTTTTGTTGTTCTTTTGCCTTTTACATCTCTATTCTTACAGGAGTCGTCTTTAAATCTGATAATTGGCTGATTGGCATGTTAGACTTCTCAGGGTGGAAAGTGATTCCAAGAAAATAGCATTGGCAGGTCCAATTGGACGAAAATGGAGAGGTCGAGAGAGTGACTGAGGGGCAACTATGGAGGATGCTAGGCCAGGAAACATGGCCAAGATCAATTGTTGATGGTGGGTTTGGAGGAAGAGAAACCAAATTTTGCAGGTGGCAATGGGGGCCAGTGTCATTTGGATAAGAAGTGGGCCATCACGTGCTGCATCGGTGATATACAGGATTGGCCAAAGAGGAAAAGAGATGATTTTTAAGTGTTTTGATAAAGGGCATATGTAGGTAGAGTGTAGAAATCCTTGGTTATGCAGAAGATGTAGAAGTTCAGGTCATAGAGAAAGACAATGCCCTAAATTGATTCAACCTAAGCTGGAGCAGAGCAAGATGATCCCTATTGATTGATTCATCAGGAAGGGCATTATCTTTGCGGAGATGGTTCAAAGAGATGGGAATAAATCACTAGAAGGTGCAATGGTGTTTGCTCCTTCCAGTTGAAGAAGTCCTAAGCATTAAGATTGCTTTGTTTACAAAGGAGGATAAACTAAAGCAACGTGATCTGGTGGTGGTTGTGACATGGGAAGATCCCTTTGGATGGGAAGTAATTTGAAGTCAGTTTTTGTATACACAATGGGTGATCATCAATTACTTGGAATTGGGAATTTGAGGGTGGTTATTCGCATGCCTGGTAGAAGTGTCTAAAGATGAAAATCTAATGATAGAAGAAGATAGGAAGTTCAAGTCAGATTTTCTCAAATGGATGACATCGGTGGAGGCTTTGGTGTCTCCATTATGGTGGGTGGCCATTACTGGAATCCAGCTACATGCTTGGAGAAGGAAGACTATTGCAGAAATTGTAGAAACCTTGTAGCATCCTCAAAGGCTTTGTTGTGGACTTATGGGGAGGCATTACAATGTCGATATACAGGCAGAGATGGTTTTGGTGGCTGCTGAGAAGATACCGACCATTTGTGTTGCACAGGTTGGGGAAAACTTTTACAAGCTATCATTAGTAGTGGTGAGTTCATCACATGGTGAACACAGTATATTAATGAATGAGGTGAGCTTCCGTCTGATGGACTTGAAGGCTCCTTTGGAGAATCACATTGGCCCATTGTGGTTTGGCATATTAGTTGGTGATCACCGAAGTTAAGGAGAAGATGAAGACTTGCATCATGATAAGGAAGAAGATGATGAGTTATTTTCCGAGTTGGATTTTGGGTTGGGTGCGTAAACTGGTAAGTCAATGTTCGAGCTGGTTGGGTCAATTAAATGAGACAAGGGCTCCTTTCAATTCAAATTGGGGTCAAACGCAATGGATGAGGTTTGTTTGGGGTTGAGCTTGTTAGTAATGGGTCAAATCGAATCAAATTATGGTTGTCTTCTTTACGTGTTACTGTTGGTTTAGATGTCAAATTCATTCTAGTAATAGTAGTTTTAAATACAATATTTAAAGAATTAGTCTCATTGATGATAATTGTTAGAGGAAAAACAAAGGATAAAATCTCATTGATCAACTCTAAGTACACATATATATATAGTGATAATGATACCCACATAGAATAAATGGATATCCATATAACTACTAAAGAATAATCTATCTAATAACTCTTAATACTTCCCTTCAAGTTGGAGCATATAAATTCACTAAGCCTAACTTGTTACAAAAAGATTTAAAAATGGCAACAATTATAGCTTTGGTAAACACATCTGTAAATTGAGTAGAGGAAGTAGTAAAGGGAATAGTGATCAAGCCATTCATGACTGCATTCCGTACAAAGTGATAATTCACCTTAATGTGTTTGATTTTTTCATGAAACACTAAGTTATTTGTAATGTATATGGCAGCTTAGATATCACAGAACATAGGCATGGCTTTCTTAGGAGGAAAGCCAATCTCAGTCAGGTAAGGATCTGAATTTCATACGCTGTTTGGGCCATGGTTTTGTACTCTGCTTCGGCACTTGACCGAGAGACAACATTCTGTTTCTTGCTTCGTCAGGAAACCAGATTGTCTTCCACAAATGTATAGTATCCTGAAGTTGATTTTCTATCATCTCGGTCATCAGCATATCTAGAGTCAGAATAACCAGAAACATCTAGATGCCTATGGTAATTGTACTTAAGACCTTGACTAGGAGTATTCTTTAGGTATGACAAGATTTGTAAGGATGCCTTCCAATGTATTTCCCTAGGTTGGTGCATGAACTGACTAACCAGCATGTAAGATATATTACCAACTGCAATGGTAATATCTGGTCGTGTCACTGTAAGATATATTAGTTTCCTAACCAGATGCCTGTATCTCCCTGCATTATAAGATTTGTCCCATAAATTTAGACTAGAATCAACTGGAGAACTGGATGGCTTGCACCCAAGCATGCCCGTTTCCTTCAGTAGGTCAAGTACATACTTCCTTTGAGATAAGAAGACTCTATCTGTAGCATGAGCAATCTCTATTCCCAGAAAATACTTTAGTCTTCTCAGGTCTTTTGTCACAAAATGCTTCTTAAGGAATGCTCTACTTTCATCAATTCCCATTTAGTCACTGTTAGTAACTAGAATGTCATCTACATAGACAGCTAAAATAACACAGCCTGTAGAGCTCTGCCTAATAAAAACTGAATGATCAGAGTTGCATCTTCGAAAGCCAAACTACGTTACAATTGTACTGAATTTATTGAACCATACACGTGGACTTTGTTTGAGGCCATATATTGCTTTGTTTAGCCTGTATACACGTGTCTCCTCCTGAGCAACATACCCAGGAGGCTGCTCCATAAAGACTTCATCAAGCAGATTACCATATAAAACTGTATTTTTAATGTCCAGTTGATACATTGGTCACTTCTGATTGACTGCCATAGAGAATAATATACGAATAGAATTGAAGCGGGCGACTAGAGAAAAAGTCTCAAAGTAGTCAGTCAACTTCATATGTCTGTGTGAAATCCCGTACGACTGCTGAGGTAGTCTAAACCATTTTGGTCAGGTCTCAAACCAATCTACTTTTTAGTCTACAGGTCCTGTATACGAAGGTGAGTGGGAAAAAAGATTACTGCACAGTTATGATTTTTGGTAAGTTGACTAACAGAAAGTAAATTGACAGGAAAATTGGGTACATAAAGAACATCATGCAATGTGAGGTTGTTAGATAGAGACACATTCTCTTGTCTATGGATAGGTGAACGCGTTCCATTAGCAACCATAACAGAGGTGGTAGAAACATAAGTAGTTATGGAAGAAAAAGGATGACGAGTACTGGACATATGCTTTGACGCACCTGAATCAATCACTTAGCATCAGAAGTGGAAAACAATGCTGGCGTACCTGATGGAGTAACATGTGTATCAACTGCAGTAGTCTGGGATTGAAGGAGGCGAGCATACTTAACCTAAGAGACGGTCACAGTATCATTAGAGGTGGGTGGAGGCTCAGAGGTGTCTTTAGTAACATTATTAGTCTAGTCTGGTTTGTTGATTTTTGCCTAATACCGATCTGATGGATGATTCGTGCAACCACAATGATCACACTTAAGATTACCCCTGCGGTTGCTATGTTCTCCTTTAGATTCATGGTCCCGTCCATGATTGTGACCACAATCACGGTGTAAGATAGCTAAAGCAGATTGATCGTTATGTACTACTATTGCAGATTGATCGGTATGCACTGTAGGAGTTGTAGTGGAAACACGTAGAGCACGAGAGAAGGCCGATGTCAATGATGGGATGAAGTCAGCACCAAGAATGTGGTTACACACCTGAGAAGCAAGTTTGGGATGGAGTGTCGATAAAAATTTCACGACTACAAATTCCTCTCTATATTGACGCATAACCTGAACATTAGGAACCAAAGGCTGTAGAATTTCGAGTTTATCCAGAAGCACCCGAATAGAAGCATATAGATCCTGAATAGATTGGTCTCCTTGTTGCAAAGAGAAGAACTGATCATATATCTCAGCAACCCAGTCAATATTCTTGTCTTGAACTTAGCTGGCTTTCAAGGTATCTCAGATTGTTTTGGCAAGAGGAAGCATAACTACACCACGAGAGATCTGAGGCTTTATGCTGTTTAACAACCAAGTAATAACACCATAATCAGAGGCTAGCCAGTTATCGTACTCCGTAGACTTTATATCAGGAAGATCATGAGTAATATGCTTGATTTTTTATGGGCTCCCAAAAAATCCTGAATAGATTTTGGTCATATAAGATAGTTGTTACCATCAAGCTTGACAGATGTCCTACTGAGAGCACGCAACATAACATCTCCAGAAGTAGGGACCAAGGAGAAGGCCATAACTGCAAGAGTACGTGGAAATAGGGATAATAATAGCAAGGAGACAATATTGTATCACATAAGAAAAGAGACCATAATAGTGTTTGAGAGAAAATACAGCCTAGCAAACCATCCTTGGTTGGTGATGAGGGCTGCTCATGTCACCAGAGGGGGAAGAGACACTCGCCGGAGGAGAAGGGGAGGAGATACGTTGGTGGTTGGAGGGTTGGAGGCCTGTCCGTGCACTGTTGACGGCTGGAGAGGTCAGTGGTGGCTGTAATCATAGAATCAAACGTCGGTTTCGTGTCGGACTTCGGTCCGACAAAAATAGGAAACGTGTCGGACATCGGTGGAAATGTCGGTGGAAACGCGGTAAATTTACGGAAGTCCATGGAAATGGTAAAAAAACTTTGAATTTTGATTTGAAACTCTTAGATAAGTTAAAGTAAGTAATAATCTACATCTTAGACTACTTAGATCAACTTCCTCAATATATATCACATGAAAATACAGTAGATAGACCTAATAGAAACATTCCGAAGTATAAATAATACATAAAAATGCTTAATAAATGTTTAAAAACAAAAAGAAAGTGGCACTGAAGGGGGGTAGAACAGAATATGTGGATAGGTACAAATAGACAATCATCTTAACAGGTCCGAAAGATAAATGTTGCCCACTCTTTACCTGATTTGATCTTAATTTACTATTATGTTTTAATCCCAGAACGACATGGTGTAATCTTCATTGTACCCCTGGCTTTAAAATCCA
>JAMKQA010056344.1:0-13498 GCA_024699735.1 Posidonia australis | reverse complement strand
GCAAAAATAGAATCAAACGAACACCTCAAACACAAAGTGAATCTCAAAACAAATCCCAATCTTCAAACCGAGAAATTCAGCCAATGCCCTAGATCAATCCTCACGAAAAACTCCACCACAGAACGTGTTCCACACACGACTTGAATCAACAAAAGGTGAGTTAAGAGGACTTACAAACCGTTCCACGTATGTGGAACGAAAATAGGGCAAAAGTGGCTGACAAACTGCGGTGGGGCTAGGGCAGGCTTCCGTTCCACCTCCTTCCGAACTGGAACTCGTGAATGCTTCTCGAGAATCCCAAAAGCAGCAGCAAAACGAAAACAGCAACAGCCCCACGAGTCCTGGTGCTTCTCTCTCCTTCAACCAAGCTCTGATACCACTTGTTGTGTCGAGTGGTGAAGAGAAAACAGGAATACGAACGATGCTCACATCCCAAGTATCCAAATCCTCCCCCACAGATGAACCTCACATGAAACCCTAGATCTGGAGAGAAGAGGGAGGAGTTCTCTCCATACAATTAGAGACAAAATAGGGCTACATAATGTCAAAAGAGGTTACATATTCTGTGCCTTAGCCTTCTTAAATACTAGGGCACCTAAATGGTCTAATGACCAAACTAACCCTGAAACAAAGACATAATTCAAGACATATTTACAACAAAAATAATGCACACTATATGATGTATGCTCTAAAGAATAGGTTTCTATCTTATCATGAAAGATTTTTATTAGGTTCAAGTTTATGCTCGACTTCTAAATTAGTGATCGAGAAAAAACAAAAATTGAAGCAAAATATAAACCTTAGATCAGGATTCTAGAAAAATCCAAAAAATATTTGAATTTAAAATATAACAGAAATCTAGATCTTCAAGTTTATACTCTGTCCTGGAATTTTTTTTTTATCCTTTTCTCTTCTAGATCTTCAGAAATGTCTCTGAAAAGAAAAAAAAAACGAAGTAAATTGTTTTTTTTAAATAAACAAAAAAAAGGAATAACTGAAAATAAATCGATGTTAAAACACTAGTTCACCCGTAACAGCGTCAAAAACTTGATGTGTCTTATTTAATTACCGTAAATGTACGGCATACTATGTAGTACGGCAAATACAGGTCGATCCCACAGAGAAAAGTATTTTAGAATTAAAGATTTATTACTAGTTATTGAAAACAAGGAGTTGAGAAAGTTGATATGAAAAGAAAAATCTAACACTAGACTATTAGAATGCTATCAAATGAATTAAAACCTAGGATGTCGAATCAATTTATATAGAATTGAGAATGCATGATCATGTTTACTCGTTCTCCCTTTTATTGATCTAAATAACTTGATTTAATGATTCTTATCTTAACAAGTATAATATATATGCAATGTACCATAGACTATAAAGTCAAGGAATAAAAACACACAAATCAAATTAAATCAGATGACATATGATGGAATTGAGATTATATACACAACCTTTAATTAAATCTTCCCTACGTATAGACTAAAAAGATGATATTAATGTTAATCTATTAAAGTTTTTCGATTCATTGAATGGTCTATGTAATATACATCCAACCCACATATTCATTACATGAAATATAAGGAGAAAGAAAAGAAAACATGATTACACATCTCAATCTAAATAAACTTAATCTCTGCACTAGATCTTGAAGATTAACTAAGTATGATAACATAAAATATTAAAATAAAAGACGGGGAAGAAGAAGAAAGAGAAGACATAATTAAATAAAAAAACTTTTTATTAAAGGGAATCTGAGATTACACTGATGATATTTAGGATCTCTCAAAATACAAAAAAAGAAAGAGAATCTAAAACCTTCCTTCCATAAATCTACATAATGGGTCCTTTTATAGGCTTACAAGGATTTGCATATGTCATAGACAAATCTGAATACAAAATTTAATCTTAAATTTTGAATACAAGGTATTTACAAATGAGAATCTTATTCAAAGAAGACAAAGTCAAAAATATGTGGTGTAGGTGCTTAAGTGGCTTGGGATCTGTATCTAGATGTCTGGGAGGTGTCCATGTCATCAAGGATTTTCTTTGATTTTTTTCACAGCTTGACTGATATTTTACTAGTATTTAGGCACATGGAAAATATATGTTTAACTTCTTGACATAGTTTTAGAATTTTCCATATAAAAATCTCTTCTTTTTTGACACAATTATTCTTTTCCTCCTTATTTTTTGTAGATTCTTTCTAAGACCTCAAGTTCTATGAAATTTGCACAAAACACATCGAGTAATATTATTTATATACGAAATAGACAAATATGGAAATAAAATATACATGAATTATGAATTAATCAGATAACAGAGCTCATTACTTTTAGAGTGAAATTGTCAAATTTTATCCACTAGCTACACCTTTGAAGTCAAAATGATATTAATGCTCCAAGTATCCCTAGAATAGCCTTTATGAGGTTACTTCTCTCATATTAAGGACAACTAATGTGGTTTGATTTTTAGTGAACAGAATAATTGTTAGTCTATCCCAATTGACACCATGTTAACCTCAGCGATAGCAACTTCATAGTTCAAATATAATTGAGTCCTTTAATCATCTATGAAAGATCAATTATCCAATACATTAGCCATTGAGCAGTCTTTGGACGTGTCTCAGACAAAGTTACGGAGCCAAAATGTGGTGCCAAGCAGGCAAGACTCTAAACCCCTTGAGGCAATAAGCTAGAGGTGAGACACTATTTAAATAAAATCTTTGAAGTGAGTCACTAGATGGTAAAATGTGGAATATATATGTATACACACACTGTATTATAAAAAAAACATATGAACTAGTAGAATGCATAATAAATTATAAACTTAGGAACTTCTTTCACTAGAAAGTAGCAAAGGAATACGTCCTCCATTAGAAGTTTCATGATGCAAGAGGTGAGAAGAAATTTCAAGTCTGGCTGGAGTGATCCAACATATGACACTTTCCTCCAATGGAGGACATACAATACAAAATTATAAAAGTAATATTTATCCTCATCTAGGATATGATTTTCCAAAATCTTATAAGTGCACTTTTCTATTATACATGTCTTGTTCAATTATATCTAATTTTTCTTTGACACATACAATCAACATTTTACAAATGATATTAGTTTCAAGAAAATAGTGAAAAGAAATCAAATTGTTGGGAGTAAAAAGTATGATTAAACAATTAATGATAAAAATGGGCCAAGTAAGAACTTTTTTCCTGATATCAAAGAAGATGGATTATTGTAGTTGGCAATCCTCTTTAAACAAGCACTTATTGTCTCAAGGCTGGAGGCAATCTATGCATCCAAACGACACTAGCCTGATTAAAGTTGCTTGCCTGGGTGCATACTCAGGCTAAAAGGTCCATCCTAGCCTATTCCAGTATCTCAAGGCACAGAATGCCTAACACACTGATCTGTAAGCTAGAAGTGCATAGAAACAGAATGAAACTTCGATGCATTCTATATGAAAATAGAATCTTCAAAAATGTATTCACTAGTAGGCTTAGACCTAACTCCTTTGTTGAGTCATGAGTAGTGCTGTTCCTTACAACTGCAATGCCCGAAAGATATTCGATTTCCATACTTAAATCTCCTCCTTTTCTCGTACTACTTCTGCTTGATCTATATAACCTTTCCTATTTAACCGACAAATATGTGTTTGACAGGAATGCGACTGATCATGGTAAAGCAGCTGTAGTCTACAAGGCGGAGAAGAGAGCACTTCTGCAGTCTGAAGGATATAGAATCCTTGGCAACTCTGGAGATCAGTGGAGTGATTTGTTTGGTTCACCTGTAGCTCAACGTTCCTTCAAGCTTCCAAATCCTATGTATTATGTTTGTTGATCTATTTAGTAAGTAATGTCATTAATGAAATGCAATGGGGTGCAGCGGCTTTATCCCTTGTACCTTTAGTTGTTTTTCCAACTTCTTCCTTGTGTAACTCTATTTAAAACATTCAGCAGGGAGATTCTTGGGAAAACAGTGGATTCGATAGTTACTCAGATTCTTGTCCTAAGCCCTAATTTATTTTTAATTTTGTTCAACTGGCTAGAACTACGGGTGGCTGAGTACCTTTGGATATCCAATGTTTCAGCTTTCCCATCAAGAGAAAATGAGTTTTGTTTCTCTTTGGCTCTTTCATACAGATATAGACTGGATATGGATGTATTTGTATTTATTTTTAATGTATGAGTGTGAATGTAGTTACAGATCAAGACAGATATGAAAATGAAAAATGTATATACATATTCTTAAAAAATAAATAAGTATACATATACAATATGAATATTCGAAGTAGGAACAGTGATAAAAAAATGAATCTCGCTGCAGGAGAAAACAAATGCAAAGAAGCATTCATTCACTATCTTCTTTGATTTATTTTACTGTCAAAAGATAACATATCAACACATGACATGAAATGTGAGCAAATGCAAAAACATTAGATACATGATAATATGAAAATCAGTAAATTATGGTTATTTATAATTAAATTTGTTAGGAAATATATTCACGTACAAGTTAGATGAAAATTCACAAAAAAGATAAATGAGAAAAAAATCAAACATAAAAAGATTTACGTGGTTCGATAATAATTTATGTCTACGTGTGAAAGAGAAAAGAAAGATCATTATAGTCAAAAAAGTGTAAGGAAGAAATAAAATCTTACAAGAGGAAGAAATAAAACCTAAAATCCCAATATACCCAAGAGGAATAACGATAACACAATACTCACATTAGTCTTTTTAATCTCTTGTTCAAGTTTATTTTACCTTAATATATATGACTCATATAATTTAGGGGAAATAATCCTACCCTTTTACAAATCCAAAACAAACCTTAGATTCAAATTTAAAGTCAAATGTTAAAGGATAAGAAATTTAGAATATGCAAAACTAGAAAGTCTTTTTTTTTTTTTGGACAGAGCAAAAGAAGGGAACCCCTCGAAAAATGTATTAATATGACCAATATTACAAAATCATGGATTGCCCAAAGAAAAAAAACCCAGGCTACACCACCACATCATAGCCCCCATATGGTAAAAAAGACAGGCCCAACCAACCTAAACCAGAACACCATGTGGTTTATGGGTACACCAAGTCATCTATGGGTTCTATGAGACGGTTAGATGTGTTGTTATGCAAAACTAGACTGTAATAACCAAGATTGTAACTAGAGACAATATGTTTTGATAATCAGATTAAATATCAGTGTTTGTACTTTAGAATTTGATTCCTTGTGATTATAGAAATGTGTGTTGGTGTTTGAGTTGTGTTTGTGTGAGTTGAGTTCTTGTTTCCTCTCTGGCATAGTTCAGTAAGGGTCAGGCGAACCCAGTAGGTGGGTACAGTAGGCACGAAAAAGAAGCAAGCCTAGTAGGCAAGTCCAATAGATGCGGAAGACCAGTGGGAAATGGTGGTGTGATTTATCGACACGAAGTCTGAATAATTAAATGTCAAAAATATAGTGAACGCCGCCTAACTCCACTTGTGCTTGTTTCTTTTGCTTCTTCCATTGGCTAGCTGCATGACACTCATCTGCCACGTTGAGCCGAACCATCCTTTGACCAGGGGTGCTACGTGGGTGCTTATAAAACTGATGGCACTCCTAGGTTGGTAATGGGAGGCGAAAAACGAGAGAGAGAGGGAGAGAGAGAGAGAGAGAGAGAGAGAGGAATAGTTAAAAGGGAGGAGAGAGAGAGAGGGAGGGAGAAAGAGTGGAATAGTTAAAAGGGAGCAGAGAGTGTAGAGAAGAGGTGAGGGAGAGAGGGAAGAATTCTCGCCGATGTGTCACTGCTAGAGTGTCGTCGTCGGTGCACGCACATCGTTGGAGGTGGAGGCCAAATCACTGGGGAGGTGCTGACGTAGGAGAGACTCATTGGAGCTCGCCAGAAAGTAGGAATCACTGGTGAACTCCCAAACAGTACGCATTGCCCCCTCTTTAAATACCTAGAATCATGCCTAGGGTTATTTTTTGATAAGGAGATCAATATGAAATTAGGATTTTGCATGCTTGTGGTGGTGATTTTTGGGATTCTCAATGATTATCATGTGTTATTGAGAAATAAGATTGATTAATATAAAATAAATGGAATACATGTGAATCCATGCCATGAATGTGTTATAAGTATTCTGTAATGTGTTTATACATGCTTCAGACGTGTGAGATGGTCCCTGATGTTTTTCAAAGATATCGTGAGATGGTCCCTGATGTTTTTTGAAGAATTTCTGAAAGATTTTACAAGGTTTTATACGTTTTGTGTTTTTCTAACTTTTATTTGTAAAACATTTGGCATAATTAGAAGGCAAATCCTTCCAGGGTGAGTTATTGGCATGACAACGTCGCGGATCTTGGACACACGAGTAACCGATGCGAATGATCGATGCATGTTATAGTGCCTAGTAAATAGAAATGCCTATTTTTTAATGATTTTTGTGAATAAATAATGTTCTATACATATGAAATATGTGAGAAATACATGAATAATGAATGTTGAGATGATGATTTCGTATAGTGAGTAGGAAATACCTGAAAAGTGATTGTGAGCCAATAAATTAATAAATAAATGTGAAAATGGTTTAGATAACAATAAATGGTTTTGAAAAGTGATTTCAAAAGAGATTTGAAAAGGAAGCTGCATATATTTTGAAAAGAAAATTTCGAGGTTTTGTAGGAATCACATGAACCGAAAGACCGGATCGACATGGGATAGTGAGACTTCTGTGTGGTCAGGGACGTGTCCTAGGTCATAATTGCTGAGTTTGGTATGAGAAGTGAATCTCGTGATTGTGTAATATTACAGGACCCAAGGTATTGGTAAAGACCTGAACTAACTTTAGTGCCTATATTGGTCGAGTCTTAGGTTAGAGTCTCCAGGTGCTTAGGCACCAAGGACGTTGTGAAGATGCACCCCGTGCTTGTACCAGTGTGGTATGCTACTTTGAGGTTGCGGTCAAGGGAGTTGAATTCCTGCATAGGGTGGTTTACCACGGTAGTGCAGTATAGTCGGGGATGGAGTCTCATCAATTGCTTGTGGCCAAGTCAATCACCTATGGTCAGGGTGATATGATAGATTTTTGATGCGAATTACGAATTGTGGTTTGTACTAGTTTCCAGCAGTGGTTTTGCTGTGTTTTGAGATACAAGATGATTTACGTTTTAGTCTAGATTCTAGCTAAGAAATTACTTTCTGAATTGCATGAAATTGATTTACAAATGTGCATGAGCTTTTAAAAGGAAAAAATGATAAGAAAATTTTGAAAAAAAATTGATTACAAATGGTTTTTCGAATTACGTGTCTTGGCTTTTCGGTGTCGTGGTTTCTTCACCTTGATAGCTGCTTAGGGATTTCCTCGTTCGTTTTGTTTTGAGGGCATGTACTGGGTCACAATGATGTCACTCACACGTGGATTCTAAATGTTTTATCATAGGTGCATAGTTAGAGGTGCAGTCTTGTTCTAGTACAAATTATTAGAGTCACAGTAGTCGCACATAGATCTAGGTAGTTAGTTTTGTTTATTTAAATTACTTATTTCTATCAATTTAGATTTAATATATTAATGGATAGTATTTGTACTGTTTTGTATGGCTGGGGTGTTACATAGATAGTCTTATTTTAGACTATTTTGTTACTCTTTAACGAACATGTCTCCAAAAGCCATGTAGGTAGAATAGGTACATTAGAACTTAGAATTCAAAGCATATTCAACAAATCTCTACCTTGACTTTAATTCCAAAAAATACAGAAGTGTAATCAACTCCACTTTAACTCATAATCTCATGAATATAAGATCATCTCTCTCTATCTCCTCAATACCATCATATCAAGTGATGCAAAGTCCAGTCAAGTTAGAATAAAGATCAAACATGGCAACTAGGAGTGACTTTGTTACCATGTCAGCTAAGTTGTCTTTGGTACTAATTTTTCTCACAACAATATTGCCTTAAGCTATTACCTCTCGGATGAAATGGTACTTGACAACAATGTGCTTTGTTTTTCATGATGCATAGAATCCTTTATCATATGAATGACACTCTAATTATCACAATGAACAATGGTCACCTTCTATCCTTGTTTGAACTCATCAAAGAAACCTCTTAATGACACAACTTCTTTGATAGCTTGTGCTGTTGCCATGTATTCTATTTCAATTGTAGATAAAGCAACTGTAGATTGTAGTGTAGTTTTCTAGCTAATTGTTTCCAATTGTAAATGCATAATCGAAGAGTGATCTTCTCTTGTCTAAGTCTCCTCTAAAATTTAAATCAACATAGCTAATATGGTCATCTTTGATTTTTCTAAACTCTAAACAAACATTAGATGTACCTTTTAAATACCTTATAATCCATTTCACTACTTGTCAATGAACCTTGCTAGGTTAGACATGTATTTGCTAATCTCCATGTTGGTAATGCCCAAGAACATCAATGAAATGCCCATAAACCAGAGCTTATCACAGTCATCTGCCGATAATGTGTTGATCTAGGCTTGATGAACTTTAGAGCAATGGTGAGGAGTCACCATGGTTGGGTACGCTTGCAAGAAAAGCAAAGAATAGAGGGATGCTATTAGTGGGCACATGCAATCAAGCACCATGACTTGCGTATGTAGAATAGGGAATTGAAAGGGAAAGAGAGTACTCACCATCGAAGGGCAAGGAAGGCACCTACAAGGCTATCAAAGATGCCTTGGGAAGGGAGGGACTCTCGACCCTAAAAAGCCAAGCTATAGTGGGTTGCTACACCACAAGAACAACCAGAGCAATAACAACATTGGGGGAACAAGAGTAGGCGACAGACAGACAAATGGCACAGATAACTAGCGTGTATATCCAGTGTGGGTACAGGGCACAGAAATCCTGTGTGTAAGTGCTGAAAATAAGGCGTAACTAGCCATGCGTAGCTTGCCTGAAAATACGTCGAGGAAAACCTACAGAAAAGTCCACACATACACCATGGGCTACATTCAGGCAAGCTATGCATGCATCGAACACATAAGAAGCAGAATGGCATTCCATTCATCAATATCAGTAGTAGTATAGGCCGATTACACATAAAGTACAAGGATTATTTAGAAACAGTATAATGCCACATCAATCTATCTTAGAATCCTATTGCTCCCTCGCCTTCTGCTTTCCATGCATGGCATCGCTCAAGAGTCACATCGCCTTGCAAACCAACCCTCGTAATAACAAAGCCAGTGCATCCCATGAGTTGGAAGCATCCAGCGTGTCGCTACTCACTCCTCTCAGGTCGTCGTCATCTGAGTTGCTACCCTCCTCGCTAGACTCAACTACATACTCTAAGCTGGTGTTTGCATCTACACCAGTGCAAGAAGGGTTGGCCTGCAACATCAATAAGAAGCGTGTTACTACTAGGTAGTACAAGGGGTAAGCAATACTAAACACAAGGTCTACCTTCCATCGCCTCGCTCGTTTGCATGAGAAGGGTATGATTGCAAGCAAAATAATCATACTTAAGCAAAAGATGGATAGTTGGTATACTTGCTTCCTTCGAAGCGTGGCATAAAATGAGGCAAATTTCTCCTCAAAGTCCTGCAAGGAACAACCAGATAGAATCAACATGCAGTAGCCACAAGCAAAAGGCAAAAGTGTAAATGGTGGAGGGATCACCTTACCCATGCTTAGGGAAGAGCAAACCACATGTCGGGTTGTCGCCCACGAAACTCAAAGCTGAAGAGGTGGGACTTCTTGGCCCACTTGGACTAGGCTAGGTACTTGACATAGGAAGCCCGTTAGATGCTAAACTTACTCCAACTAACCCTTGAAACAGCAGCCTTGTCCTGTGCCACACCTCAAGCGGTGACCCTGGAAACTATATCCTTAGGAGGGGGAAAGGAATGTTGAACATATTATCAATTTCGTGGTGAATGTGGCTTGGGAAGTAGTATGCATACCACTTAAGGCAGTAGAACTTTACCTACCTCTGACGCCATTCCCCAGCAAAGAGGCAAGGCACCCAATCCAACCCCTCATAGAGAGTGAAGAGCTAGAGATCCACTTGCAAGTAAAAGCGGCAAAAAGCATCAGTAAACAATAATTCACATGCATAATATACATACTCAAGAGAAACATGCTTAAACAAATCCAGCATATATCTATTAAGTCTCATAATTGTACACCCCAGTAGTTTTGTGGTTTGGCTATAATGACCTAATTTGCTACTATTTTAAATTCATTAGCCTAAAAAAAGTCAACATAATTAAATGCTAAATTAAAAAAAAAATTAAAGACTAATTAATGTATCTACACTACCAAGAACCTATAGCAAAAGCTAAGAGACTCCAACTACTTGCACTAGGAGTCATAATTGTTACTTGTCTACACTTGCAACTAAAACCACAAGAAAACGCATGTGTAACTAGTAAAGTCACCTAACACGCACCCTACAGGAAAACATGGAAAAACAAAACAAAACTTTTCCTTTTTAAATCATTTTATCATCACCAGACTCCAAAACTATTTCTAAAACCATTCTATCTTTTCTTTTGAAGTCACAAGAACACTAGAAACCATCCATATAGCAAAACCGAGCCTTATTGGTTGAAACTACAAAATATGGCCCAAACTGGCCAAAACCTCAACCACAGGCCGTACTGGTCAAAACCTCAACAACGGTCCTATTGACTAAAAAATACAAGCACACTGACTTGTGTTGCTTGATGTCAAGCAACCAACTCTGGCCACAAGCAGCCACCAAGGTGCACTGTACTGCCACGGACCTACCACCTTGTGAGGAGCAAATCCTTCTCAAAGTCCTCACACTTGAAGGACCCTCAAAGGGCTAACCCCACTTGGGAAAGCTGTCCTGTCACTTAGGATGTTACTAGAAATTGGGAATGTGCACTATCTTTATTGGCCAATACTACAAGGTCTGCGCTCTGGGTGTCTTCAACTTGGTACCCAGTCAATGGGAGTGTTATACCTCCACTTCCAATAGTATCTCGAGCCTTAGTGCCCAGTGCCAACTAGAGTATCATACCTCTAAGTCTAAATGACACCTCAACCAACATACTTCAACCTCGTCATCGTGAACGATAGTCTGGGAGTATTATACCACTGGGACCCGACGAACACTAGCCTATAGTATATTGGTCCTCAACCTTAACTAGGGTAACATACTCAACCATCCAAGAATGTCGTCACATTCTCCAGTCTAGGCAGTATGGCCCCATGGTATCATGGTTCACACATGAAAGCCATAGAAAACTCTTTTTCAAACAATATCTCAATTTCTAAAAAATCCTTTTCAAAATCATTTTCATGCATCCAAGATCTCTACAAAACTAGTACATAAGGTGTCTACAATAGATTACCATGATGGTCCATAAAGCATCCCATTATAATCATATAAAATCACTCAAGGAAAATCACAAAAAATCCTTTTTAAAATAGCTCAGGGGCCTAGTTTGGCACACCGAAATTAAATGATCGACCGAACCTAACTAAAGGCACTAATCTGGCAAATAAAAAAGTCAATGATTGACCAAAAAGCTTTGATTTGGTTGACTAAAATAGAGCAGTCGATGAAATCAGGTCCTAGGTCCACACCCAAAACCAAAACTAGTACATCGAAAGGATTCTATCGATCGAGTTTTGTGTCAAGGGGACCATTTGGGAGCAAAAAGGACACACCGAACCAAAACGGTATACCAATTTCTACAAACACAGAAAAATAGACCAAACCTTAAACCTAAACTTTGCTTGAATTAGGAGTGAGGGGTGATCTCACTACAAGCATCCATAAAATCCACAAAAAAGCAAGAAACATAGGTATGCAAGTCTACTACAAACTGGCATAAAAATCGCCTTGATCCATTCATCATAGCTCAATATATTAAATCCAAAAGCCAGGAAACCCAAAACATGAGTCGAGTGCATACCATGCATTTAATAGCCATAAATTCACCATAAATGCACAATAAATTCTCTAAAATCTAGAAGAGATCACAACAACACCTAAATTTCATGCAATCTTACTCATTTACTACATTTTCATGCCATTCTAGAAGAAGGTGTGAGGTGCGTACCTATAAGACGATAACCAAGGTTCAACTACCATGCTGGTGACTCAATCACTCCACCAGTGACCACCTTGCACTCCAAGCACCACATGGCCATGTCATGAGCTTATCGCACCACTAGGACGATGCTCTGGAGTTCCTCTTGAGCTCGACCAAGCTCCAACACTTCGATACACACACTTTCTCTCACTCTTGTCAATAGTGGAGAAGTGAGGAAGAGAAAGTGTGGAAGGGGAAAGGAAGGTGGAGGGGAATGGGGAAGGGACGAAGACTCTGGAGAGCATTGACACGACTAATGTGTTTGGGAAGAGAAGAGGGAGAGTTGGTGAAGAAGACGAAGAAGGAAGAGTGCAAGGGAAGCTTCGGCTCTTCTCTACTTAAATACACGTGGGTCAGTGGTGGTTACACAACAACCAAACAACATGCATGCACAATTGTGCATCCTAGCCACAACCAACTACTCCTGCACCAACCACGCAAGAGCACGAGGCAAAGCAACCCTTCACCACCTGCACATCCCCACACAGAAGCACAAGCATAGTGCCTCTACAAAAAGACAAGGCACAAAATAAGCCAAACAACGATGCCAAAGCACAAAACCACCAAATTACTGAAATGGGTCTCGTGTTAGTAACACCGGTCCACAATAAAATTCATTAAAAATGTATATTTACAAATAAATGAATTTTTGGGTGTTACATTGGCTCACACCACTACTCGGGAAGGGGATGGCGGGAGTCACGCAGGCAGAAGAAGTAGTGCCCCCACTACATAAGTTCCATCACCCAATACAAAAATGTGTTAACAAATTAGTTAATAAAGTACATAGACAGACTAAACTGGAACTTACAATGAGCAGGGGATATAACCCTACGCAGGAACGATGTCTTTGCTGAATGATGTTGTCCAAGCTATAAAGGAGCCAGGCATTGCTTGTGCCACCTTAGTTATAGTGGTCAAGCCAACCAGTATCAATAATATACGGCAACCACGTAGAAGAGACTTAGTAGCCAAAGCTTTCATAGAAAATCAATCTAATTAGCTCCACGAGAAAGTATCGAAGCACATAGGTGGCCTTCATAGAGCTATGATCCAAATATAGCCAAAGCTTCATCCACTCCAACTAGCCTAGGGTGAAGCTATAAGTAGACCAACTGGACTTCAATGGCTCCCAACCCAACATCCTCAACACAAGAGAGATGCCCAAAGCCATGCCACCTATGATTGGCTCCTGCCAAAGCTGAGCCCCATCAGCAATGCCTACTTCTTTGGAAGCATTGCCATCTCCCTAAATGGAAAATGATAGGTGTGGATCTCTGTAACACCCCAGTGCTACACAACAGTATAAGAACTACCCAAATACAATTAAATGCAACCAAATAGCAATATTAAAATAAATAAAGCTAACTACCCAGACCTGTGTGCGGCAAGTGTAGCTCGAAAAGTTGCACCAGGAAAG
>JAMKQA010055131.1:0-11208 GCA_024699735.1 Posidonia australis | reverse complement strand
CATGCGTTTGGTTTAGCGTAGTGCATATAGTCTGGAGTCTGCTAGCCGCACACACAGATTCCTGGTGGTTTGATATTTTATTGTTTAGCTTTAGTTTTCCCGTAATTTAATTTGTTTAAATTATTGTGGAAAATTTGGGACGTGACAGATAGTAATAAGACATTATTTTTGCCTATCAACATGGTGTCAAGAGCTCCACGTTTTTAACCTAAAAACAAAAAAAACCCGCCGTCCAGCCCCTACACCATCGCCGACGCTGCCTCCCCTTCCATCGGTTCGGCACAGCCTCCAGGCGGCTCCCCTCCCTCCGACAGCCCCATCCAACACCTCTCCAGCCCTCTCCTCCGGCAGCAGTCCTCTTCTCCGTCATCGGTTGCTACTCCGGCAACCACCAGGGGCACCGGCGGCCCCGTTTTCTCATCGAGAAGGGCTGTTCAACCCTGGTATGTCTCTCAATTAGTAGGTAAGCCATGTGTTACGTCCCTTGATCTCCTGTTTTCGTTGTTTGTGGGTGGATACTTGATATCCACTAGTGTTTAAGCCTCCGGACTGCGTGGTGGTGTTCCCGATAGATAGTTGCTACGTAGTTCCTCGAGAATAGTCATCTATTTAGTCTTTTTCCTCTGTATTTATAAAATTTCAGACCTTATATTATTCTGTTATTATGGCTACTCGTAAATCTCTTGTTAAGAATCTCAGTAATACATCTGAAAAGTTGAATGACAAAAACTATTTACTCTGATCCCAAAGTTTTGAGACATTTATTATTGCACATAGAAAACTCAGTCAACTCACCAAACTACATATGATGATTGGTTCGCCGATGATGCAGCTATTGTCTCTTAAATGGTAAACAATATGGAGCCTTCTGTTGCTAGAAGAGTTATGATACTGAGACTAGCCAAGAAGATATAGGATACTCTTCATCTCACCTACGGTAATAAAAAGAATATATCTAGGGTTTTTGAGGTGTATAAGCAACTTTTCACTCTTCGTCAAGGAGATCATTCTGTTCCAGAGTACTTTACACTGTTACGTGGTTTATTGGATGAGCTTGAAGTACATCAACCCTTAACGACAGACATTACATAGATGAGACAATATCGAGAATAACTAACTATGACCATTTATCTTTTCAACCTATCTCCTAAGCTCAGCTCTCAGATCAGAGGATAGATTCTCAGAGCTGACAGTCTACCAGATTTATAGACCACTTTTGCACGTATTCTATGTATCGCCACAGCCACTCCTTCAGTTCCTGATCACTCTGCCATGGCAACTACACGAGGTCGTGGACGTGGTGACACTCGTGGAGGGGGTCGTGGTCCCACAGAAGCTAGACGACGTTCGCGTTGTACTCACTGTGGCAAGACTGGTCATCAAGTTGAAAGTTGTTGAGATTTACATGGACGACTCAGTTCTTCTTCCTCTACACATGTTACTACTGAGTCTCCACCAACCACTTCCACCAGTGAAAAGCCGACAGTTATTATCTCACAGGCTAACTATGACAAGCTCCTACAGCTAAAAGTCACCAACTCCGCCGCCACTGCCTCTTACTCCACTTTTACAGGTACTAGTACTCTCCCAGCCTCCAGAGATTCTTCCATGATAATTGATTCCGATGCCTCCTCCCACATGTCAAGTAAAAAAAACTTGTTTACTCGTTTGTCACAGTTGTCCGATATTCAATCTGTGGCCATTGTTGATGGTCGGTCTTGTCCTGTTTCTGGAGAAAGAGTTGTGCAGACTTCTTCTTAGATCTCTCTTGATAAAGTCTTATATGTGCCTGACTTTCCTGTCAATTTTCTATCTATTAGTGTTATTACCAAACAACTTTGTTGTTATGTAATCTTTTTTCCCATTCACTGCACTTTTCAGGATTTACGGACAGGGAGGAAGATTGCTTTGGGCCGTGAGCGTAGCAATGGTGTGTACCTACTGGTCCGTGATGAGATACATTGGAAATTAGTGTCTGTGGCCTGCTTAGGCCATCCGTCTCACCAGAAGTTACAACAAGCTTTACCATGGGTGAGTCGTATCAGTTAGGAAAGCATCATCGTGCTTCCTTTCGTCAGTTGCGTCTGATGTCTAGTCCAAATTTATTTGAGTTAGTGCATTGTGACATCTAAGGTTCCGTCAGAGTCTCGTCTGTGTCCGATTTTCGTTACTACATTGTTTTTATTGATGATTGTTCTAAAGTATCTTGAGTATATCTGTTAATAGATCGTGGTCACATTTTTGATGTACTCAAAACTCTTCTTTCTGAAATAAAAAATCGATTTAATGTTACTCCTAAAATTTTACGCACTGATAATACAATGGAGTTTGTTCAAAACAGAGCAGAATCTTATTGTGCATCTTTAGACATCATACATCAAACCACTTGCCCACACACTTCCCAACAGAATAAGGTTGCAGAGCGAAAGCAAAGACATATTCTTGATGTTGCTCGCACTATTATGATACACATGAAAGTTCCTAAATATCTATGGTCTAAAGTTGTTCTTACTGCCACCTATCTTATAAATAGGATGCCTTCTACTCCTCTAGGTGGCAAGATACCTCTTCGGCATCTTCAAAAAGATGCCACGATATATTCCTTGACCCCTCAAGTTTTTGGATGTGTGGCCTTTGTCCAAGATCTCTCACCAAACCTTAATAAACTTTCTCTAAGAACCATTAAATGTGTGTTTGTGGGGTACTCCAAGACTCAACACGGGTACCGATGTTTTCATCCACCATCTGGTCGTTACTTTGTGTTTACCGATGTCACCTTCTTCAAATCCACAAGATACTGTTGTACTTCGAGTGTCTCGAAGGAGCCAACAGTTGAATTTGTACCTCTTCCACTTGTTGAGTCTGGTATTGGCACGATATATCCACCTTGTCCTTTGCAGGTATATCAACGACGACAGAGACCACTAACTCTACCAGTCGCAGAACCAACTTCCTCTTCAAATGTCGATCCACCTCCCAATGATCTTCATCTTCCTATAGCTCTTCGGAAAGATAGTCGTTCCTCCACCTCTCGTTAATCTCCAATTTTGTTTCTTATGACTCTCTTTCTTTCACTTTCCGTACCTTTACTTTGTCTCTGTCCTTTAAGTCTATTCCCAAGAATCACCAGGAGGCACTTTTACTTCCCCATTGGAAGGCTGTATTGGACGAAAAGGTAAGCTACCTTGGTAACTCGTGACACATGAGAGTTAGTGACCCGTCGTTTTGTAGTTCAAGTAGTCATCTGTCGCTGGATTTATACTATCAAGTACAAAGCAGATGACACAATTGTTCGCTACAAGATCACATTGCTAGCCCGAGAATTCACTCAGATGCATGGTATTGATTATGATCAGACTTTTTCTCCAGTTGCTCGCCTCAATTCTATCAAGGTCATTCTCTCTGTGGCTATCAATTACTCATGGGATATTTGTCAACTTGATATAAAAAATGCCTTCTTGTATGGAGATCTTACAGAGACAATTCTTATGGAGCAACCTCCAAAGTATGTTGCTCAAAGGGAGAACAGAGTATGCAAGCTCAAGAAGGCAATTTATGGCCTAAAACAGAGTCCAAGAGTTTGGTTCGAAAAATTCAGCAAAGTAGTAATAGATTAAGGCTTTGAGAAGTGTGCAGTGAATTACTCTATTTTTTACAAGAAAACTGATCAGGGATGTGTGATGCTTGTGGTATATGTAGATGATATTCTGGTGACTGACAGTGACCAAAGGAACATAAAAGAAGTCAATGAGCATCTTGCATCTCATTTTGTCACTAAAGATTTGGGGAAAGCAAGATACTTTCTTGATATTGAGTTTGCTTATACCAGTAAAAAGATGATGTTATCTCAAAGAAAGTATACACTTGACCATCTTGAGGAGACAAGACTCTTAGGATGCAAACCAGAAAATACACTTATTGGACAATCATTACCTTTTTAAGATACTAGCTCTAAATTGTTGGATGACTCTGGTCAGTACAAGAGGCTGATTGGAAAACTCATTTATTTGACAATGACTCAGCTAAATATCTCTTATGTAGTTAACTTACTGAGTCAATTTATGCATGAACCCAGAAAGATACATTGGGCTAGAGCTATGCGAGTTCTCTTTTATATAAAAGGTGCTCCAGGAAGAGGTCTGGCCAGAAGAATGGTCATGTGAATATTATGACATACTCAGACTCGGAATATGCAGGAGACCGAAGGGATAGAAAGTCTACATCTGACTTCTGTACTTATGTAGGAGGCAACCTAGTCACATGGCGCAGCAAGAAACAGAACGTGGTATCACGCTCTAGTGTTGAGGCAAAATATAGGTCTATGGCTCAAACTACATGTGAGATAGTGTGGATCAAGTCCCTGTCAGAGCTTAATTTGTCATTTGAGATGCCTATGCCAATGTTGTGTGATAATGAAGCTGCAATCTTCATTGCCAACAATCCTACTTTCCATGAACGCATCAAGCATATTGAGGTCAACTGCCACTATGTTCGATATATAGTGATGAAAGAAGTTGTATCTACTCCACATACTCCTTCACCTGAACAGTTAGCTGACAGTTTTACCAAGAAGCTTAATATTAAGATGTTTAGGTCTCTTTGCACCAAGTTGGGTCTTCTTGATGTATATGCTCTAGCTTGAGGGGGAATATTAGAATTCTAGTTTATCTTATATCCTTAGCTATAGGTTAATAAGTAAATGGATATCCATTTAGTATATAGGTCTCTCTACCCATCCTATATATATGTACTCTTCTTTCTTTAATAGCAATAAGACACATTATTTTTGCCCTATCAACAGTGTATGAATCTTTCATTCCTCACAACCACACGAACAAGGTAATAATCAACTTCTACATGCTTTATATACTCATGAAATATTGGATTACTTGTTATTTTAATGGTTTCTTAATTATCACAATACATAGTCATGGATTTACGATAAGGAAGATAAAGATCTTGAAAAACAACTTTAAACCATGTTAATTCCCTAGTACCATACACCATAGTCCTACATTTAGCCTCAACACTAAATCGTTACACTATATTTTATTTCTTACTCCTCCAAGACATAACATTACCCCCATTAAAAGTACAATAACCAATAATAACAAATCTAGAACCAACATAATCAACATTAGAATAGACAACAATATCTAAATGATCTTGATTGTGACATGTCATTTTTTTGTCAAGAGAATTCTTCAAATGGCAAAGCATACGAATAATAGCTTTCCAATGACATACTTTGAGATTCTCTATAACCCGGCTGACTACACTGATAGTAAAGGTAATATAAAGCCTAGTGATCGTGAAATAAATCAATTTTCCAACCAGACATTTGTATCTCTTTTTATCATCAAAATCCTCTACATCATCTAACCATAACAAGGATTTAAAATCTGGATCAATAAGAGTTGTAGCAAGTCTCCCACCTAACATTCATGTTTCTTGTAGATGTAGACTTCTTTTGTGATTGAAAAAGAGTGTTTGCCATGAGCTACCTCAATGACAAGAAAATATCGCATTCATCAAGATCTTTTGTTACAAAACACTTCTTCATATGTTTTTTTGTCCATTCTACACCCACAGAATCACTTCTGATCACAAGAATATCATACACGTATACTATCAGAATCACACTAAATCCCACTATCTAGCAAATACAAAGTGGCTACTAGTAAAGCCAACTAATGTCACTTGGCTGAATTCAAATCACACACTGAGACTTTACTTAAGTTCATAAATAACATTCCTTAGTTTACATACTTTCCCAATCTTTCCTTGAGTCACAAACCTCGAAGATTGCTCTATAAACACAGTCTCATGTAAATCTCCATTTAAAGAAACATTCTTGACATCTAATTAAAAAATTGACTAAGATTTTGCAATTGCAGCTAAAACAAGAACTCAAATAGAACTGATGTAGCGGACAACATAAGAAAGTGTCGAAGAAATCTACACAATACATCTGTGGAAATCCTTTGGCAACAACATGAACCTTGAACTTGTCAATTATCCCATCTAACTGGTATTTTACCATAAATACTAATCTACAATAAGTAACATCTGCACCTACAAAAGGATCTACTAACTCCCACATCCCATGAAAAGTAAAAGCTAACATTTCCTCATCGTGTCCTAGGAATAGACAAAAAAGACAAAATAAAGGCAAATTGACGAATGAAAAAGCAAACATTATAAAAAAAACATGATTAGAGATAGGATGTTATGTACAAGAATGGATACATCTTTGGATAAAAATAGAAGAATCTTTAGAACCTCCATTAGATGTTCAAGGTGATGAAGTAGACGAGATTAGTGGTTGACGACTACATCTCGGGTAAACTTGCAAAAGAACACGAGAAACAACAAATACACTAGGAGCAACACGTACACTTGGAACAACTCATACACTAGGAACAACTGATGCCCTAAGAAGAACAAGTATGGGAAAAGGAATGGCAAAAATATCTTAAATCACTACCTTCAAAAAAGAAATACGGTGTATCCTTAAAAATAGTAACTTTAGCACTCACATATTATTTACGAGTGATAGGATCATAATAATCATAACCTTTTTTCGTACAAGAAGACCCTTAAAATATGCACTTTATTATACAAAAAGACAATTTATCCAAGCCCATCCTTAGAAAATGCACAAAAGAAGTACAATCAAAAATAGAATGAGTGACGCGAAATAAGACAACAACTAGGTTCAATTTGAGTTCTTGTTTCAGTTGCATTTGCAATTACAAAAACTTAAATAGAACTGATACAGACAACAGGAGAAGAACTTGAGATCTATCATTAGGAAGATGTATCCAAGTCATTTTAAAATAATCATCCACAAATCTAATGAAATAACGAAAACTAAATACAGACTGACACCGACAAGACCCCTAAACACCATCATGAACTAACTCAAATGATGAAGAATATCGTTTTCCAACTCTAGATGGGAAAAATGACCTATGATGTTTATGTAATCGACAAATTTCACACTGAAGCAAGGACACCAACAAGCTAACAGATACAAGCTTCTTAAACTTTTCAACAAACAAATGACCCAAATGAAGGTGCTACTAAAAGGAGACACCTATGATGGCAATGCATGAATAATAGAAGATTGGACATTTAAGTGGTACATTCCACCAACTTCATATTCTCCACCAATCCTCTTTATCATCGAAAACATACAATGAATAGGAAAAAAGGTTACACGATAATTAAGATTTCTAGTG
The DNA here is from genome assembly GCA_024699735.1 of Posidonia australis. Lineage (NCBI taxonomy): Eukaryota > Viridiplantae > Streptophyta > Magnoliopsida > Alismatales > Posidoniaceae > Posidonia > Posidonia australis. The sequence goes on along the minus strand of JAMKQA010055131.1, from coordinate 3,964 downwards.
ATTTTACAGATAAATTAACTGAAAAATTAGGAATAAAAAGAACAGATTCAAGAGGAAAAATGGAAGACTAAACCATTCCTGTACTAGAGACAAGGGAACTTAAACCATTTACAGCAATGACTGGTGGATGAACAAAAGAAGTATTAAATGAGGAAAACAAAAACCAATTACAAGGACAAATTGAAGGCCATGTTGGTAGTGGTACCTGAAATAGCCATAAGAGATGATGTAGTAACAAAAGAGGTACATAACGAGAGAATCTAAAGTGGCATTGTTTGTAACATTGGTTGGTTTATCGTGCCTGTCCAAGCAATGATCAACAATGTGACCCACACGATAACAAAACATGCATGTAAACCATCTACGACGCCCATTACATCTATTGAAGCCACCACATCAATCGAAGGATTGTTACCATAAAAGATAATTTGGATCATGACAGTAATTCCAACAAACTTATGGAGATCGAAGGTAGATGAAGACGACACCATCAAATGCAACAAACAATAAACAAAACCTGTATATGATCACAATTCCAACAAATGAATCAACAGATCCGGTAGATGCCACCACATACGAACAAAAATCAACACAATACCAAGGTTTCTACAAACCCTTAGCCAATTGACGAAACAATGATAGAGAGTGACTTCAATGTAAAACAACAAAGGACCCCAAAGAAGTAAAAATCAACAACTACAACAAATTGTAGTGTTTATTGACATCAACAGACTGTCCAACAACTTCTCGAGTGGCCAACAATAGTGGTGATGGTAGCTACAGAAAATGTAATCTATGACACAAAATCTATTGCTCTAGTATCATGTAGAGAAAGAAAATCTAAATTGCATAATAAAATCAAAGGGAAAAAAGCATATATATAGACTACATAGGGTATATGGATCCACAAGATCCATTAATCCATCTCACTACTAACTAATAAAACAATTAACACTAACAAACAACTAGTTTACTGATCAATATTTTCTCATTAAAGACAAATAACTACCTTAAAGGAAAATTATAATAAACAACCATAGTTGAAATTATTCTTATCGATGCAATTCACAAAGATACATCCATCCGTTTCAGTAACAGCAATCGAATAAAATTCAGATACAAGCAATAATCAGCATCTTAATTAGCATATTCTAATACATAATTAGCAGATACTTCTTTTTCTTGGACATTGAAACTCTTATAGTTGACTATAGAACGTTGTCTTCCTGGAATCTGGATTTAAACGTCAGATGCATGCACAAATTTATCTTTCTACAATTGGAGAACAGGAGAAGGACATGATGAAGTTCATATTTCACAATGTGGATTAAAAAACAAACTCCATTATCCTTGATTTAGGTAAAACTACAGGATTTGACCACTAGACTAAGACCCATTCCAACATAAACAGGGCCCAAGAATATGATCTTAGTGGTACACTAAATGTAACTTAGCAAAAGTACAATGAATTAGTAGACTATTTTAATAATAAATATATTGATACCCAAAGACAAAGCTGTTAGGGCATGAAGACAACTAAAGCAACGGATACAGCACCTTACCAATGCCTAGGCAGCAAAACCACAATAACTATCCCAACATAAGAAACAAGTCTCATCCTAGGTAAGCACTATCATGTTACCTTTCGTAGTCTTTGTCTAGTTCGTAGTCAAAGTCCTTTCGAATTAATTCATTGTAATATATAGGATCCTGCCAAAATACCTTTAGTGTCTGGTTATAGATATTATATTGTATTTATTGATGATTCCTTATGAATGTCATGGGTCTATTTGTTGAAAAATAGAATTAGTATTCTTGGTACTATCAAAAAAAAATTATAGAAATAATAAATCAATATTCTATTTGTCTTAAAGTTTTTCACACTAATAATGTCTTAAAATTTACTTAAGCGAACCTTCAAAATTATTGTAAATCTCTAAGTATTATTTACCGAACTTTCTGTCCACATACATCTCAATAGAATGGTGGTCTTGAGCGTAAACATCAACATATCCTTGATATTGCTCGATCCATCATGCTTAAAATACATATTTCCAAGTATCTGTAATCTGATACAATTCTCACACTTTTAACTCATCAACTGTATGCCATCTACCCTACATGAAAGGGAGATTCCTCCTCGACAGCTATGTCCTAATGTAGAGATTTTTCTCTCTTACTCCATGGGTGTTTGGTTACATTGTCTTTGTTCAAGATTTGACACCAAACCTCGATAAACTGACTCCACGATGTGTTCACTGTGTATTTGTTGGATACTCTCATACTCAACAAGAGTATCGGTGTTTCATTCTTGCTACTAGGAAGTACATTGTCTCTACAGATGTTATCGTTTTTGAGACTCAACATTTCTTTAATAGTATTGACTCTTCGAGAGTATTCCTTTACCCACACTTGTAGAATTTTGTAATACTAATGCCATTGGCACTACTATTATAGAAAAAGAGACATATCGCCCTTTGCAGGTATACCATCGACAGTAATGTCCTTCTCCAGTCATTCTTTCTTCACCTTCTGTAGCACCCACAAACCTTCATTTTCTAATTCCCATTCGTACAGGTACACGTGTTTCCATTGCCTATCTAATTTTAAATTTTGTTGGCTATGATAGACTTCACTCTACTTTCCATACTTTTGCACTATCCATTACTTCTAAGTCACTTCCCAAAAACTACCAAAAGGTTATCTTACTACTATAATGGAAGACAATTGTAGATAAAGAGATGCAGACTCTAGTGTCTCAAGACACAGGGAAATTGATTCCTAAACCGTTAAGAATTAATATAGTCAGCTATAGATGAATCTTTGTTATCAAATACAAGCTTGATAGCATGGTGGACAGATACATAGCACATTTGATAGCACGTGACTTCACATGAGTGTATGATGTTGATTATGCTAAAACTTTCTCTCTTGTAGCTAGACTGAATTCTATAAGGGTCATCCTCTCCATTGCAGTAGACCAATCTTGGGAGCTCAGTCAACTGGATGTGAAAAATGTTTTATGTATGGCAATCTTGTAAAATGAGTGTATATAGAACAACCTCTTGGATATGTTGCTCAAGAGAGAATCAGGATTGTTTCCTTAAAAAAACAATCTATGGTTTTAAATAGAGTCCACATGCCTAATTAAGAAGTTCAACAGTACTGTTGTTACTTGTGGTTTTCGACGTTGTATTGTCGATCACTCAATTTTCTATAGATAAATGGATAGTGACTGCGTGATACTGATTGTGTACTTGAATAACATTTTATTAACTAACAGTGATCTTACAGACATCTAGAGGACAAAGGATTATTTACAAAAGCACTTTGTCACAAAAGACAAGTGCAAACCTAAACATTTCTTGGGTATTAAGTTTACTTCCACTATAGACAGGATGATGCTATCCCAAAAGATATATACATTTCATGGGGTGTACACTAGAGACCATTCTATTTGATCAAAGTCTAGATTTCTAAGATAGTTTGTCACCCCTTTTGGAAGATGCTGATAGATATAAACGACTGATAGGAAAGTTAATTCATCTGACCATCACACACGTAGATATTACATATATTGTTTGTGTACTCAGTCGTTTTATGCAGAAGCCAAGAACAATACATTGACTAAGAGTCTTACAAGTGTTATCTTATATTAAGAAGGTTCTTGGTAAAGGACTAGTTTATAAAAAGAATGATCAACTGTGCATTGAGACTTACTCAGACTCTGACTATGCAAGAAATAGAAGAGATCAAAAGTCTACTTCTAAATATTGTTGTCACGTCTTAAATTTTCCACAATAATTTAAACAAATTAAATTATGGGAAACTAAAGCTAAACAGTAAAATATCTAACCACCAGGAAGCTGTGTGTGCGGCTAGCAGACTCCAGACTATATGCACTACGCTAAACCAATCGCATGTCTGCACCAGCGAACAAAACCACAAGGAAAACGCATGAGTG
>JAMKQA010054851.1:0-33340 GCA_024699735.1 Posidonia australis | reverse complement strand
TAAAGTTTATTGACTGTAAGAATCAAATATAAAACAGTTTGGTAAAAGATACATAAGAATGACCAAAAACGTTTTTATTTGACTTCTAATAATAATCAGTTAAAAAACAACCTAGTAAAAGATACATAAGAATGACTATGATTCAAACCATGGTTCTAAAAGATACATAATTATATTCTTTTAAATATTTAATATACATATTAACATATATAGTTTATATTAGGTTCGGTTCGGTTTGGTTAAACCGTCCTTGAAATCACAAACCAAACCATATGATTCGGTTTGTAGATATTCCAAACCCAAACCAAACCACTGAATTTGAAAAATCGAATCGAACCACTAAAAATGATTTGATTCGGTTCGATTAACTGGTTTGGACAGTTTAGGTGCCCACCCCTACCTACAGAAGAGAACATCTCAATGAATCGTTCTATTGACCACTTCTCGTCCATTTTAAGATTTAAATGCACCAAATATAATGCCATTAGAAAAACTTGCCAATTTTCATTAGAAATTTAGTACAGACGATATTAGAAAGCCACATTCAGTGCCCTCGTGTGGCTCCTAGAAGGGCAACTGCTCTATCCTATATCTTATTGTATTTCTAATTTTATACCATCTTCAATTATATTTCAGTTCACATGATTTCCTTCGATAAATACAGACACGAAAGAGCAATGTTTATGCTGCTTCTTGAAAAAAAAAGAACAAAGATTTAAAACCAGAACAATGTGTTACATGAAATTGTTGGATGCTAACTATGATCGAGAGTATAAGCCAAAAATTTCAAAACGATTTCGTTTCCATTGGGTGTGTCAACTATCATCATTCTTTTACAGAACTGCTGGTGGCAAGAAAAAAGGCAAAAAAAAACACTTTATATCACGTGAACCTTCAAGAATTGAAGGGTACAGAACCCAGGCACTGTGGTTTCTCTTATATAAAATATTTACAAAGAGAAACAAGCACCATATTTAAATCATGCATACAAAAATGGAATATATGAGATTTTGACTAATCGTGTCAGGAAGAAAGCATTTATGACTCTTGTTCACTCTGCTGACCACCTGATAGAGTTTCCTCAGAAGAAACTTCCACAGCTTCAAATTGGTCAGCCTTTTCAGTGTATGAGTCAGTCTTGCTAGATTTCCCACTTCCAGCAGTCCTCTCATTTCTAAGATTTTCCCAACCACCCAACCTAGAAGTTTTACTGGCCTTCCTTTTTCCACGGATACCTTTAAGATCACGATCTATCCCTTTTCCTACAGCTTCGCTAGTTTCTTGCATCTCCAAAACAGGCAGATCATTACTTGCTGTGCTTCGCATGCCACGTGCAGGTAAAATAGATGGACCAGGAGCTACAGAAGAAGCTACAAAATCAAGTGCTTCAGGAGATGGTGAAATTTTCTTCCCTTGATCAAGTATTGGTGTCAGTGATGAACAAGTGAGGTTTAGGTTCAGAGGTGAGATGCTAACTTTGGGATCGATGGGAAGGAGACAAGTCATATCAGCCGGAAGGACAGGAGAACTGGAACCTGAAGCAGTATTACCAGAATTTTTGGAGGAACCTGCAACAAGATTAGGCTGCCGCCGATTGTGCAATTTCCGCTTCTTCATTAAGCTTTTCCTGGGATCCTTTGGCTCAAATGGAAGAGCTCCTGGCATGGTGAATGAGGGAATTCTTGATGGCTTCTCTTCCCCATACAGCATTCTGACAGAATGAGCAATCGCTGAAATGCTAGGAGGTAAGCACGGTTCAGGTGGCCTGGAGGCTGGAATACTGACAGCTTCTCTGAGCCAATGAGGAAGATTATTCATATTTGAATGTCCAACATCTGCATCATCCTTTGGTGATGTTTGAGAAGAAATGACCCTCTTGTTATCATCAGGAAACCCAGCAACTTTCTTTTGGAAGTTATGTAAATTATTTAGTGGTTTATCCAAAAGGAATGGTAACTTAGTTGCATTCCGCTTGTCTTCATTTTGGATTAAACTGGAGATACTTGAGCGATTCATGCTTAGAGAAGCAGCAAGGCTAGTTGGTAATGGATTTTGCTGAAATGGAAAATCCAAAGGTAAACCCAATTTACCCATTATTTCGGAAGGGCCAGCGCCAAAGTCCCCAGAAATATTTGATGGTACCTTTCCAGGTACCCAAGGAGGAAAAAGTGAGCTACTCCCTGCCATAGCACCGAAATGATCTCTTAGCTCAAGGGAAGGCATGCCAGATGCTAGATCCCCACATCCCAATTTTATGTCTGTCAAATGAGATCTAGATTTAGGTGGGTGGGTCCCAAGACCAACAAATTTACTTCCAAACAGTGCTCTTGTCATCATTCCATCAGAAACTCCAGGAAACCGCACTGATTTTGAAGACTTTTGTACTGGCAACACCGGCCCATCCAGTATCTTTTGCTGCTCCTCAGACCACCTCAAGGAAAGATCTTCAGAAGTTTTATGCCTAGAGAATTTCAATTTAGAATCTCCGAGCATCGCATCCCAATTACCCCTTCCATGCCTGCGGACACCAATCCAAAGGGCATCAAGTTCATCCTCTGACCAAGTGTCTATCTTCTGTTTCTTCTTTGCAGATCTGTGTGTTCCAGAGCCAGTTCTCATTATAATGTTGTCAAGAACCTTTTTGTGGTTCTCAGAGAGTAAATTTGGAACTTGCATTTGACCCAGGCCAAGCAACGTAGGAGGATCTTTAACTTGTTCCTTTTGTTTTAAAGATTCATTCAGATGTCTGAAATTTGGAAGCACTGGAATGTTTAGAAAGTCTTGTCTAGGTTCACATCGATTTTCTATCTTCGTATCCAAGGATAAGTTAGGTAAGACATCTGCAAAGGAACTGGGTATATTCATGGTTGGGAGTGACAACTTGGATAATGGGTTATCATCAAAAGCAAAGTCTGGGAACCCCATCTTCTCCTTAAAAGCAGGAAAGCCAGAGCCTAAATTATTAAGGGTGTCAAGAGGGCTAACTCCCTGTGAAGTTGTAGGTGGATGCTGCAGAATAAATGTTTGTCAGAATATTGCAGTGCTAGAATAAAGGAGATGCTTGCCACAAAACAAGAAAGAAACAACTATGATATGGTGAAGTTAAGAAACATACTGGATTGAATGGAAAGTAGCTCTCTGGGATACTATTCTTCAAACGACCATGAAAACTATCTGTAAGAAGATCCGGCAATGGAGATCCATTGGTGGCAGGTTCTCTGCCTCTGGCGTTCATACCAGCAGAAGTTTCAGGACCAGCAGCAGAAGGGAATGAAAATTCAGGCATGCCAATGCTTGTTCTCTTTTGCTCGTAACTTGGTATTGCTGTACCAAGAGAGGAGTGTATGTTCCGCCTCACTGCATCTAGCGGGTTGGCGTTAGGAGCACACAGTCCTAACACAGGTAGCTGATTGCTAGCAGGCAAAGGAGTCGCTAAACCTGTGCCTTGTGACTTATGGCTGGGTAAGAAAATGTCAGGAGGAAGAGACTCTGAAGGCGTAACAGAAAGATCAAGAGGAACATTTTGGAGTCTTTTGTGACCATACTTTTTGAACTTTCCCAGTCTCAAAAAAGCCAGGCTTCTGCTCTTCAGAGGTTGAGATTGCAGCATTGATTTGGAATCCTCCTCGTAGCAGGAGGCAGTCTGGTCTTCCACGGGAATGCTGGTATCTATACCCACCTCTCCAGAAGGTCTGAGCATCCGTGGCAGTAATTCAAGTCCACTGGGTATCTCAACAGGAAAAATTTTCTCCATTGTGTGCCTCTGGGCAAGTCGTTCCTTCTGTCGAGCACGGAGTTTGGCACTGTTGCAAAAAACTCAACATTTATCTGTAATAAAAAGAGAGAGGAAGAAAACAAAAGAAAGACAGATAATTAATAAAAACCCAGACTTACTATTTCTCTTTTAATGCCCTTCCAGCAGGAGTGTATTCGGGCTCTGGTTCCTCCTCCTCATTACCGCTCTGCTTGGCAAACAAGAGCATACTACAAATTTCAGAGTTCAAGAAAACAGAGCTACAACGTTCCAGCTGGATTACATGTGTTAAAGGATCCATTTTAAGAAACTAGAATATAGAAATGCAGATAGAATGAGAACTCAGATGAAAAATATAAACATATCGTGAACCAATTGTTTGGAAATGTTTCATGTGCTGTTACTGCCATCTCAAAGTAGGAGCCAGACAGAAGCTTATAAGCAGAAGTGGATTCTGACTGCAACACTATGCGTGCACTGTCAGATTAGTCAGGTAATTATGCAGCACCTATTTTGGAGTTGCAGTTTCAGCCAACCTATGTGAGCCAACATCTTTGGATGCTGGCAACAGAACTAATTTGTATTTTGATGAGTTTTAACAATAACAGCAATGTCAACCTCAAGGATCGATATCATTGCAGCAAGATTGTGACTCTTGCTTCAGTGGTACTTTGGGCTATTCGGAAACAGAAGTGACAAGGAATTGAAAGGAAAGAAGACCTACAAATGGGAACTCTATGGAGGCTATCTTTGTCGGGTTTGGCTGATAGCATAAATGAGAACTCTATGGAATGCTTTTGGGATGTTTGGACTAAGCATAGAAGGCTTAGTGATAGAAAGCAAATTGTCTGGCATATGTTACCACATGCTATATTGTGTCTAAGATGGTTGAAGAGGAATAGAAGAAATTTTGTGGGGAAAACTTGTGAACATCAAAAGTGGAAAGAAAAAGTGCTTGCTCTGGTGATCGAGTGCTCTTCCTCCTTCACAACCACAAATGTTAGCACGAACAAGGAGATTGAATGGCTAGGAGAATTGGTGCTTTTGTGATGGGCTACTGCATTGCTTTTTTTTCCTTGATATTTCAGTTTTGTTCTTCCTTTGTTGTAGCCTTTTTGCATCTCAGTTGTTGCTCCTGTAACTGTTTTTTCCCTGTTTTCCTGAGACCCTACCCTGTTGGTTGGTCTCCTTTTGTTTCCTTTGTTTGCTGATTTTGTATCCTTTTCAGAGTTTTTCCATGAAAACTTTCCCAATACCGCATGAAAAAAGGAAAGGAAAGAAGACCTCCTCAAACAATACAATCATTGGATTGTGGTACCAGACAATACAGTAATCAGATGGCTACTATGAGAGATTTCAAGATTAGAAAAAAAAAAATATTCCCAAAACCGTAGTCAGATGGCTAGTATGAGAGATTTCAAGATTGGATAAAAAAAACCCCAAAAGGTTGGTGACAATGAGCTTCCTTAACCTTGAATTTGGCACCAGAATACAAGGAAAACTGAGATTTGGACAAAGGATCTTCATGAAGGACCCTTTTTAGGAATACTTAATAGACTTTTTTGAGGAATACTTCATATTGATAATACAAAAGTAGCATGAATGCAGATTATGATTTATGATAAACCAATATGACGCTCAACACTGATAGAAACCAAGCCATACTACTCTAAAGTGTATAATGCCTTATGAACTAAGAAATAGACCTAGAAGCTAAAAAGGTGTATCATAAGCAATTGCAAGCTTCAAACTTAACATATTAAAATTATATGTTACAAAGTGATTTTCATGCAGTCACTTGAACTGTTCACCAGAACTCACATCGAACCAAAACAGCAGCAGAAAAAAACTAATATTTCAGAAATTGGAAAGGTATCACATATGCAACAAATAAATAAGAAAAAGTATGAAATATATGCCAGAAAACTACTGTAATTTCATTCCCTCTTATAGAGACTAGAGAGTAGAGATTGTGCCATGAGCCCATGACATGCAAGGGAATTTACATTTTTGAAGTCAAAAAATCAATACATTAGTTCCTAATGAAGCCTTTTCTGGTAACCAGATGCCTAGAACAAAGAAAAAGTACCATAGGCCAGATATTACAATTACTCTAGAGCAAGTTTGGCTGCGTAAACTCTGTACAGACAATCATGTTTTCTCACAAAAGTGTTTTCACACAACAATTTCGAACTAATTTTGAATTTGACGCATCGCCCCAACAATAAAAGAAGAATAAATACAGAGTATGCTTCAAAAAATAAGAGTAATACCTCACTCAATGTTTCAGTTGGTAGTGAAGCAAAAGTCTCCCTATAAGATACAGCTTTCCTCAAACGCTTTCCACGACCAAGAGCAGCTTCCTCTTCATTTTGGTATTTCTCCCATCTTCAAATCATTTGTAGGAAAGAAAAATTATAACTCCCAAAAATTAATTCAATATTTATATAATTATGTTACTGAATTAACTAGAAAATTTCAGAGTACCAGGCAAATCATGTGGAAATACACATGCTTCCAGAGCTAAATGATAAAACTAAATGTTTACATAATAACAACTCTGTGGAATACATTCAAACTACAGTCGGGAATGACAACAGATGGTCATTGCATGAAATAGTACCATACATATGGCTAATATCAGAGTCACTTTAAACAAAATGAAATTTATGCACTGATGAATACCAAAAAGATTAAATGAGCATATGGTTAATGAAAATGACTTTTTAAATAAAAAAATTTATCAGTAAAAAATATCTTCAACAATTAGAATATTCAATACTCCAAAAAGGGAGAAATCATGTAAACAATAGAGGGAATGGTTACATTATACGGCAAAAAGAACATTTGTCAATGTAACAGGAAAACACCAAATAAATAAAAACACCATACTAGAGATCAAGAAAAAAGCATAGAACAAAAATGGCCAGGAGAGTTGGTGTCTATGAAACTAAAGAAGCACTAGTTATCTAATCACCTGACACGTAGTAGCCGGTCCCAGTCATTCTCCTCCATGCCATTGCCTAGGTTATCATCCTTCGTTTCAGAAACTTGAGCATCACCATCAACAACTACAATGGGGCTTAAGTCAGTTCCCTCTTGTTCCTCAGTGGGTTCATCGTTCCATTCCAGTGCCTAAGAAGATACCAAAAAAGTGATCAGAACCAAATCAAGAGAACATAGCTTCATGTTTAACAATTATGTTCACAAGCTTAAGTTCCCTCTTGTTCCTCAACGGATCTTGATGTACTTCATTTATATTAGATATAAACAAAAATTCAGGTCAATTCGAAACTTTTAGTTTATAAATTATATAAATGACAAATTCAACAGTTTTACAACAAGAATCACTAAATCTCTAAGTTATAACTTCAAAACCAAACAGTAATCCATGAATTTAATCTACAACATCTAGATCATGTATATATCAAAATCTATGTCATTTAAAAATTCATAACATACAAATCTATTCATATATAAATTAAATGGTTCCCTATGAGTAATAACAAACTATAATGAGTCATAAGTAACATACCTTAGATTCTTAAACTAGAAGTTCCAAAATCATTTGAAATTTCATCTATGTACATCTAAGAAAATGTAGCTGATATCTAACAATTTAGATTTTAAATTTAATAGTTAGATAGTGAGATATAAAAGTTTGTCCTCAAATCACTTAAATGAGGATATGTCCTTTCTAAAGTTGATTCTACATTGGTTTGTATTTATTGACAATACAAGTTGCTCATTTATGAAGTGGAAAATTATTATGTACAGAAAAAAGCACAATATTACATAGGCTAGATCAGGAGCTGACATTGGTTGTGGACCTATTCCAAACTGGCTTGAGAGTGCTGATCATCTAGTGCTGGGACGACGTGCTCAGTGGATTACTTCGGTCAGTAAGAAAGGCTCTTACACATAAAGGAAGGCTATACCTTTCTGGTAGGTCGTCAACGACATTCTCTTCCTTTCCCTTCCAAATCATGCTAATGGAGAGTGAAATCCCCCTTGAAGGTGATGTTTTTTCTATGGGGTGAAGGTGCAAAGTTCATCAAGGATGGCAGCTTCCAGATGAAAATGTTGACTATATATTATGGATTTTGAGACAGAATGACACCAACTTGTTTGTTAATTTCCCTTTTGTGAAAGGCTTCTAGAGGAAGGTGGGGTCCCAGCTGCATATAAATGCAAGTACAATGATCCAGAAGTGCTTTGTGGATGTTTTCCGAGCTCAACAAAGGAAAGAAATGACGAGATTCAAGGAGATTGGAGCCAAGATGGTTTTGCACATGCCTTTTTAGTAAATTTGTTTGCTAAGAAATTAGATGAACTTTCAAAACAAGTTGGGAACCAACTTTGTTTGCTTGATTATTGAATCAAATCTTTTAAATTTTGGGTTCTTTGCATATATACCCTTGGAAACATTCAAAATTACAGGTGAACCTTTCTATTTTCACAAGTAACTGGTGTATCAGTGTATTATTACATTGGCAAACATTTGCAATGAGTCATTTAATCAAATCATTACTCCAAATATAAGTTTTCTAAAAGGACCACAGAAAACAAGCAAACTTTGTAGGAAACGATAATTCAAAGAAATTTGCTAAATTGTGAAAACATAATCCAACAAGTGTAGTTATTACCTTTACTGAGCCAAGCATGTCGTTTTCCAAGTCCCCATCAGCACAGTCAGAAGACCCAGCCTGCAGGTCCGAACGGTCAAGCAGTTTCAAAATTGCACTTTCATCCCACACAACCTTTGTGGAACCATCAGTACAGCGATCTTGGTAAACATCCCCAAGACCACCAGCCCTCCGCCTGTGCCTTTGTTCAACTTCCACAACAACTTCAGGTTTGTGGCAAGATGTTCCATTATGATCTTTTAAAACCGGTCCATCACAATCACTGAAAAGCTCTTCTGTTCCCCAGCGAAGAATGTCTTCCACTTCTTTTTGAGTTTCTGATTTGTTTACAAAGAGTTGATCAAGCATCAGTTTCTTCCTGGCAAGTTGCAAGATTCGCTCCTCAACACTGGCACGTACAACAAGCCGGTATACCAGCAACCTATTTGACTGTCCTATTCTATGTGCTCGATTCATTGCCTGAATGTCAGCATGTGGATTAAAATCAGAATCATAAATGATAACTGTATCAGCAGTAGCCAAATTTATTCCAAGTCCACAGGAACGGGTGGATAATAGGAAGACAAAACGGCTTTTATCTTGATTGAAACGAGCAATTGCTGCTTGACGATCTGAGACTGATACTGAACCATCCACTCTTTCAAATGTCTTGGGTCCAAACTCAACTGTTAGATAGTCTTCAAGGATATCAAGAAGCTTTGTCATTTGTGAAAATACAAGAACACGGTGACCTTCTTTGTGTAGTATCTTAAGCATTGAGTGCAACAAAGTTAGCTTTGCAGATGCTTTGATTCGCATTTCATGCAGGAATTCATGTGATCCAGAATCAGGTTCAGTCCCAGGAATAAGGTATGGATGGTTGCAAACCTTTCTGAGCTGCATGACGATATTCAGCATAGATTGAACACCACCTCTCCCTAAATTACGTAATACCTGATAGTTCTTTGTAAGCATGGCACGATAATATTCTGCCTGTATGGATGTCAACTCAACAGGAACCATACGTTCAGCCTTAGGAGGAATATTCTGCATGGCATCTTTCTTAAGCCTACGTAGCATATGTGGAGCAACAAGCTTCTTTAGTTCATCTACTTTTTCTGCAGTAGTGAGATCATTGAACTTTTCCTCAAATGCCGATAATGAAGGAAATGAAGCAGGCTGAAGAAAGTTAAGCAAGTTGTACATTTCACCGATGTTGTTTTGCAAAGGTGTTCCAGTCAAAAGAATACGGTGTGCAAAAGAAAATGTATTCAACATACTAAAAAGTTTACTTTCAGAGTTCTTTAGTCTATGCCCTTCATCAACCACAAGAACTTCCCATGGAACACCACGCAAATGAGAAGAGTCAGCAAGAATCATCTCATACGTAGTTAATAGTACATTAAATTTATACGATGCAGATGCTTTATGTACACCATCAGGAATATTGGCATGCCACTCATATTGTCGAATAACAGATCTAGCTTTGGCACCACCATGGTACTCTACGACATTCAAATAAGGAGCCCACAATGCAAACTCAGCAAACCAGTTAGGCATTGTGGAAAGTGGAACCAATACCAGGCATGGCAATTTGGCCTTAAATTCACAATATAGTGATGAAATGAAAGCACAAGCAGATATAGTTTTCCCCAGTCCCATTTCATCAGCAAGTATTACATTTTTAGACTTCCGCCAACACTTTCTCAACCAGTTCAAAGCCTCTAATTGGTGTGGGAATAGAGAACCACCTTTGAGCTCCCTTGGCTGCTCTGCTAGAGAAACGACATCTTGGCTATCACCTTTTGTCCTTGGTGAATCATCGCTGAAACCCTTATTGAGAGTTTGATATTCAAAATCTTTCAATTGGGAAATCAGATGTGCATAATTTTGGATAACAGGTTCGTCTAATCTTTCCCACGTGCATTCATCATAAGGTAGACCACACCATTTAACAAGAGCTTCTTTGTTACCATCCTTATAATCACGAAGTGCAATGACTCGCTGTGGACAGCTCCACTGCTCCTGACAAATATTGATCACAGAGGTCCCATATTTTGCCTTGTAGTTCTCTAATTTCCTCTTTGCTAAAAGTTTAAGTTTAGACTCAGGAATCCAACTGCTATGAATGACTGATTTCCCAACCCATTTGATCAAAAATTCATATGTAATATCTGTCGAAGATGATTCCCCAGTTGTCTTATGCACTGAAGTTTCTGCAGTAATTTTTGGCACAGCTGTTATGCCAGCAATAGTAATATCCTTGTTTTCACTATAGCCTGCATGACAGGGTTTCGAGACTTGGACGTCGTCACTGCCTCCAGAATCATTCAGCTCTTTGTTAGCATTTACCTTCAAGAACTTCTTAACATTTGTTTCTACCTCCAGGAGTTGAGGTGTATCTAAGTCACCTGGAATTGAGCCCTTCAATGCCTTTTCTCGATCCATACTTGCACCTGCTTCTTCCTTCAACTCTACTTTTTCACCTTTTTTATCAGTTTGGTATTCATCTACTGCACTGCTACATGCATCTATATTTCCTCCCTCTTCAAGAACAATTGCAGAATCTTTATCATTTATTGACTTATCATGAACTTGCAGTCCATTTGCACGGTTTGCTAACTCAGCTTCAGCCTCCAGCAGTGCAGTTGAATCAATTGGTTGAATGTTATCTGATCTTAGTTCACTGCCTTGTACTCGACATCCTAGGATTCGATCAACCTTAACCATGAAGAACAAGTATAGCTTATGACAATGAATTTCAAAACCATGGAAACAAATACAGCTTTCAACAAGTACAGTCAATAATTAATGCACAAAACATTTAACTTGAAAACAAATTTACATGCTTTATTACCAACATTGCTAGTCAGCAAGAGCCAAAAGTGTGGACATTTTATTTAACAGATACAATTATGCATAAAGACTGACAAAAAAAAAGTCTTCACTTACTTGTAAAAATTTGTCATCACAATTTATTGCTTTGCCTGCCTCATCACCCTGTACATCCAGGGAAAATTAAATGTCACTAACATGAAAATATCAGAAATCTTAATTGTGTCTTATTTTGTTTCAATATTATTTTTGCACCCTTAAGATTTATGTACAAGATTATTATGTATTTGCATTCCCAATGACAATGAGAAGAGATATTAACTTTTCGTCTTTCTGAAGAACTAAGCCATAACCAAGTGAGGATTTATTCTAAAGAAAAAGAAAAAGTTGGGTAATTAGTAATTACAGGAATGACCTTAAAAGAGATGGACCCTATTGGATTCGCTTATGTTATCACCGCTATAACATGTTAATTAATAAGACAATGCGGTTGAGTTAAAAGCATTTGCAGCATGCACACAGTCATCTTAAAAATGGTTAAAAAATTGTCCTTCAGACCACTGATTTTCCTTAGTATCAGCTATTTTCGATGACATTATCTTTTATATTTAGATGTTGGTAAAGTTGTTTTGATTATATTGTTAACATTTTAATGATATTTTAATTATTTCTTACTTTGTTAAGGTGCATTACAGTACTAATTAGAGACTATTATTGTATAAAATCGATTATATATCAATTAATTATATGTATATATAATATTCCTGATTTTTTTTGTTATTAAAAAATGACGCCAAGGCTTCACTTTGGTGGCCCTGGCCAACGCCAGGATGCCTTGACGCCTTGAGAAGTATGATGACGTTAAAATCCAGTGGCCACAAAATTCCCTGAGAGTTGAGATTTGAGATTTAACTGTATGTTTTTTTTCCAATCCCCGTTTGAACCAAACTAACGACTACTATGATTTTCCAAAACATCGAGATGAAAGAAAAAAACTTAGCATTCCAAAGTTGGCATTTGCTTTGCAGTAAAACAGATTGTGTCCCAACTTTACTTAAGACAAAATAAGGTGCCTTATTGCGAAGCCCCCACCAAGAGATCTTGGATTCAAACCCTGAGGAATGCATACAGATGAGGAAAATAAATAGCATGTGCACTGGGCATGAAACCAAGTTTGGAGCTGATGCTCACCATTCAATTGTGGTGGTGACTAGTGAGTCCTCAAAATTGCAGCATGCATTTACCAAGAAATATGTTTTCAATGAGCAGGAGTTACTCTAGACAGGAACTGGGCCTGAGAGAAGGTGGGCTCATTTCCTGGGCTGTTAGTTGGGATCTCCAACTAAAATGTTATTCATCCGAACCCAGACCAAAAGATGAGGAGGAGTGGCTGAGAAAGGTGTTGTACCATACTGCCACCCAACAATCTGACACACCAAATGGTGGGAGTGGAAGAACAGAATCTTCTAGAGTCAAGCAGTGATGTTAGCACTGCTCCTTAGAGAAAATATTGTTCCTTCCATAAGTATGATTTGGTCAAGCTTAAATCTCTTCTGATGGTGTTGGCACCTGCCTGTTGTGGTCCAATAAATCACTACCAGAACAATAGACTTTCTTTGTGATTTTTTTGTATATGTTTTTTTACATGTTCCCCAATTCCCTTCTTGGGTTCTCCGATATAAAGAACTTGGCCTATTTCTGAAAACAACTTCATATTTTGAATTGCTATTTTGTGTTCATCGGTAAATCCCACATTCATACCAATTATCAAAAAAGCAAAACAAAATAACATTAGACAAAACTCAATATAGTAAATTGCAGCAGCTGGCAAGTACAGATAGCAAATGCAGTAGAAACCTTCTTTTTATGAGCAGTGCAGTGGAAACAAATTAACGCAGGAAAATGAAGGAAACATAAGATACCTCAGGATGTCTTTGATCTGCCAAATAAGGTATTTCAAGGTCTTTCCGTGGTAAAATCTGCTGATTAGATACATCACGTTTTTTCTGCAACGCAGAAATCCCAAGGGATGAAGATGTTTTCTTGGATGACTTCTTAAATACAACTGTTATGGTTTTCCCTTTCTCACTCCTAGGTTTCTTCTTCTTGTCTTCCTTGCTAACCTTGTATGTCTTCTTTTTTGATTTCTGAGTGGGTTGACCTACTGTAGATGTGACTTTATTTTCTAGCTGAATATTGTCGAAGAAATTAGTCTTCATTTTGGGAGGTCTTGTACTTCGATACGAGCCTACAACTTTGGTAGAGGACGGAACTTCTTTTGAAGAACCTGAATTTAATTCAGATGATGGGCTATGCTTCTGCACAAATTTGGTATCTACCATTGTGGCCATATCATCTTTTACTCCACTATCAGATGAGTGGCTTGAATTGGTGCTGCAAGATGCATCAACTTGAGATGCTGACTTCTTTCCAGCATTTGTAACTGCACATTTTCCTTTGTTGAAGGGTTTACTCTTTTGTGGAACACTCTTTGTCCCAGAGAGAAGCATCTTTTCAAAACACGGTAACTTGAGATCAGTCCTGGCTTTAGTAACAGCACTTTTTGTTCTTGCTCGTTTAGAAATGAATTCTGAATGTCTCAGCGGATTCATGGAGTCTTTCTGCTCACAACAAGTAGGGCAGTGCCATTTCCCAGGTGGAGCACGCTGTGGAAGGAAAAAAGGGATAACAAATGAGAAGTATGAGTTCATATGTCACAACATTTTTGTATGCCATGCACATAGTCAATAAGTGGAACTTAAAGATAAAGAACTTCATACTTTGAGGGGTGGGCTTAGACACTCCAAATGATAGGTCCGAGGACAGTTGTCACAACACAGCAAGTTGCCTCCAAGATCGCATTCTACGCACTCGTAGTAATACTGCAAGAAAAAGAAAAAGATCAGATGATTGAAGTGCACTGACAAGTCATATCTAAGACACAGAGTGTTGCAAGACAACTTTATACATGGTGCAATGGATGTGATTACAACCTACAACAGACAGTTACTAGCAAAAAGAAGGATGCCAAGCCTGTCCACATTTATTAAGATCAAACAGAAAGAGAAAAGGCAGAGACGTATGACAAGAAAATGATATGAGGGCCTACTAATGATTGGTAAAATCATATACGTTGGGCCAGAATAAAAAATAAGCAGCTTACAACATTAGCCATATCACATTCAAAACAAAATGCATTTACAACTAAGCAAGTCAATTAACTATTTAATTCCATAACCCCAAAAGTAAAGAAAAAAAAGACCAGGTATTGTTGCTTCATCTTTCATATCCCTGCCTCATAAGTCATAACCATTTTTTTTGGTCTGCCATGTATAGACAAATTAACTAAACATGTCCTAATAAATCATGCATTATGCACCACAATAATTACCAAAGAAAGAATAACTTGGCAACAGAAAATTAACAGTGGCATGACCCTAACATCGTATAAATTATAAAAGTAAGAGACTATGAGAATAGCTCTTAGTTCTTATCAAGAAAGAATGTTGTTTCACAACATGAACAATATAATAGCATATGGAAACCACCACTCTGTCGCAGAAGATCTGCTTTTAACAGAATGACCAGAACTTCTGAGAATATCTTTTCCTATTTCATATTGTAGGTCTCTTGTTAAACTTCCAATGCTTAATGATGCAGTCTATGCAGTGGAGAGTGGGAGTGGGAATGACTTGAAAAATTGAATGTCTATCTCAAACATGTTTTACTTGTGCATCCCATGAAACCCACATAGACTACATACCAACACATGGCATAATCTAATTGATGATAGTTTTAATAATATGTTTTGTATTATTTTGATTATAGCACTTGAAACTAACTGATTTTTATTCCAGAATTTGATTTTTTTTTTAATGATCTTGTTCCTTAGACTACAACCAACATAATGTTGAATGGTCATATATTTATACATCTTAAAATATAAAGCTTGATTTTATGATCATTATATTTAACTATTTTTTGCACAGTCAGAAAGAGAATTTTATTAAAACACCAAAACCAGGATACAAAAGCCAAAAGAACAAGAAGTCTACCAAAACAACAGAAAACATAGAAAAAGAGACATCCAGATAGTTCCAGAGAAGGAACAGGGAAAAGGAAAAAACAAACAAGAAGACCACCCCACTAAACAGGAAAAGATACAAAAATCATCCATAAAAGGCCAACCAAAATCTCCAACCAGGAAGAAGAAGAGGCATAGATCTCAACCCCAGTAGCACAACTAGAAGAACACTCCACTACTGATTCAGATAAAACAAATGCCACTGATCTTATTCATTTGACAAACAAAAAGACCAAAGACTCACCAAGTGGAAACCATGTTGCTTCAAGGCCACCTCTGTCAAGATCCCACATGCATTGCACTATCTTCTACTTATTAAATGCAACCCTCGCATATTGAGTTGATTGGCTTCTTTGACCAACATGACATGGAAAGATCATATCATTGCATAAATTGATGTATGATACTTGATATTTATGATTATTTTACGTATTTTTTAAACAGAAAAAGCAGCTGTTTGGGCAAAGTAGCTAACATGGTTGCTTTGCCTCAATTTTCTATTTTTTGATAATTTTTTTAATCTAAATACACCATCATTTAATCCATTTCATAATCTACAACATAACATAATTTCAGAATTTTTTGAGATATTTTCACCATTGCTTAATACATTTACTGAAATTTAAGCCTTTAAATGAAGGGTCTATATTAATTGGATTGCAATAAAATTTTAAACAAAGATACATTATAGTCTTCTAATTCAATCCATAAGGTTAGAAATTTGAAAAAAGTAACTAAAAATAAGCTAATGAGCCAAAGCAGGAAGCATCCCTGCCCCTTTTTTTAAAGTAAGGGGTTGGATAATGCAATGATTCATTGATATTTGATGGCACCTGAAGACTAATATTTTATAGATTCCATACAATGCAGTATTTCCCATTTCTTGACCTTTTTTAGTTAAATTGAAGATAAAAGAGGGATCAAATAAATTACATGTTTTGCCCCCATGATGATTATATCCTGGTTCTGAGAGTTATCGTTTTATTTGCAAGAATGTGGTATTTGGCCTGAACACATGGGCTTAATGCAATCCAACCATTTCAACCATATATCACCACAAAAGGCTAAGCTGTCAAAATTTTACTGGCTTTTCTTAGTAGGGTGTGCATTTCTCACCACAATACAAAAAAAAAAGAAGCTTACTATGATAGGTGGCATGCTGGTTTTTCTTTATTTTGAAACATAGCCCAACTACAAATAGCCCTCCATTGCAAGTCACCCCACCTAGGTTCAAAGTTCAAACCTCGGATCTCTCAAATAAATTCTGGAAATAAAGCACATGTCGACATGCAATACCAATGTGGAAGGATGATGATGACAGTTTATTTTATTCTAAGTTGCAAATTTGATATTAAATTCCATGTTCAGTGTTCCAAGTCCTTTATTCAAAGCTTCAATCTATAGAACATCATGAGAGTGGCACAACTAAATTTGAGGTCAAGGCTATGGTTCAACAAGAAATTGAAGTTGTTTGACCAACAACAAAGATCTTTATCATCTTAATAAAATCATAAATAGGTAGACAAGTACATTTAATAGATCACCCAAAAGTCAACAGGCAGTGGGATCTGCCAATAAACCATTTGACACAACTTCTTCCATGTAATGATCATAGTCTGTTGATGAATTCTAAACTAAGAAGACTCACCCCATCATTTCCTTTCAATTTGCGTTCAGCTCTGGAAAGTCGGGTGCTACCTTTCAATCTCTTTTTAGTGGAAGAGTTGCCCTTTGAAGACTCGGCTGAAATAACTTCTTTCCCAGTAGATAGGCCTGAATTGCATGATACTCGTTTTCTTTTGCGCTTTAATAACCAATTCCTGTCTATCATTTGATCATGCTTTGAGCTATTTTCTCGCATCTTTAGATATTCAGTCCTGCGTTTTATAGCAAATGACATGGGGAGAATTACCAAATAGTATAAAAAACAGGAACATTGAAAACTGAATCTAAGACGAAGGAAAGCCTTCAAAAAAATTGATTTACAGAATAAATACATCACCATGGTCATGTAAGGAAAGTGATAAAATAGAAGAACTTAGAAAGGCTAACAATTTAGCATGAAAGCCGACAAGCCAGGCCTTAAATGATCTCAACCTACTGATAGATGGGAAAAAAAATGTAAACAGCATCCTAGCTTAAGCTGAATTGATTGAAGATACGAATCAAGGAACTACTTAATATCTAATCAAAAAGTGAAATGCTAGACTCACACATGTGGGAAATTCAACTTTTCTCATTTCTGGAAGGCTACTCAAGAAATGTGACTGCAGTTGACAAAGCACAATTAAGATAAAGTGTTTAGTTGCATCTCGACGAAGGATGCAGTGCACAGACTGGAGATGGAGATTTGATCTGCATTCGTCTCTCGGATCCAGAAGATCTGGAACACCTGCTCATATTTCTTTTTCATAAGGAGTTTCTGGGATTTCCTTGGGGTTAAGCTGGGTTTTGGGGTTTGACTTTGCCAACTTAAAAATAAATCGTCCCTTTACATGGTTTGGTGAGGAGATGTGTGTATAAGCAGCAATCAAAACTCATAAGACTAATCCTATACTGGCTGTTGGAGTCTATAAACTTAAAGAAATAGAATGATGTTCGCTAATGAATCTGCTTATTTGAGGTTAACTGTAATTTGTAAATAGTTGCCAGATGCTCAAACTCTTTGGAATGAACTCCTGTGAGCACTAGGGGAGGAGAATTTATGGTATAGTATGTGTAACTATTTTTCTTCAAATTTTTCTTTTCTATAGATTACTTGTCAATGGATTTTTCTTGTACAAATTTGAATTTTCATATATAAATGACAAATTATACCATTTACTCAAAAAAAGCCTAGAACTATTACAATTTTACAGTATGTTCAACATGACAGTATTCATGCATATTATCTAGCATTGAATCTAACAGGAACAAGTCACTTTCAGGTTCAGTTAAATCAAACCAAGCCAATACTTGGTAGGTTGTTCCTAATCCACACACTTCAAAAATGGATTGCTCCTAATTTCTGCTTTCTAGATCTGGATGATCGTTTCACATGTATGACGTATCTAACGAACTATGATGTCTAGGCATAAAAGGGCATGAATGCCAGAAGCATTAAAAAAATCAATTTGTTTGAGATTCATTTCAACTTGTGGCATAACCATGGTATGTTTGCATGGGAGTTAATGGAGAGGAACTTCAGATGACTCAAGTTTTTTAATGTAATGCCATAAATACCCTCAAATGAAATAACATAACAGAAAAGGACCAATACTTTATAGAGAATATAAAAGTAATGTAGTACTATTCACTTTCTTTTCTCTCCAACTTCTTCTGAAAATCCAAACAAGGTGAAACAGAATAACTTCCTCTCCAATTTTCTAGTGATTTGCATCCAAATAGAATATTAATGCAAAAGCCAGGCATTATAACACTAAAAGCATGTCGGATTTTCATCTATATGTTGGTTGTAGCCTGTATGCGACCAATTTTTTTTAATTTCTTTTAAAAAAAACACTTCTTACACTACCACATTTCAATACATTTCATGCTCTACAACATCAATTTTGTAGATTTCAAAATTTCCTATAATGGATAAAATTTGCTTTAACTTGAGACCTTGTGGTGATGGGGCTATGGCAAGCGCACTGTTCCAAAATTTTAACAACAAATGCTTTATAATATTGCTACTAGATTCATAAGGTTAAAGATAAATAAAGAAAGAAAATGGATCACATGAAGCCATGTCACCTGTAGGTGGTCAACAGGCTACAGCCTCCTTGGGCCCAAAAGAATTGATATGAAACACATTATATATATATATATATATATGATTGAGATCAGATACATTTTACCTCAAAACATTTCCTAGATGAGACTTCAATATAGTCATTCATCTTACCGTCACATATCTTAAAAAAACCACAAAACAATTATAGATGAGATAAGTGGTATAACCTTTTTGAATGGGAAAGGACAAAAGAACGATTTCTCAAAAAGTATCTCACACTCTTCCTCCCTCACTCCCTCCTCTCTCTCTCTCTCTCTTTGTATTTTGAAATTATGGAAAGTTGAATGAAAGAAATAAGTTACAATGTAACCGTAAAATTATGATGTATTAATAAAATAAGATGAAAAATAACAATGAAAAGAGATGGAAAACAAGTTAAGAAACATTACTTGAATGATAATTATTTTTATTTTTTTAAAACATAAATCTTAAAACGAAAACATTTTTCCATGAAATGAAAACTAATTTTCATGAAAGTTATCTTAAAATGAAAACTATTTTTTCCATACTCTTTCATTAGTGAACACCAGCATATTGAAAAACGTGTAAAACCCTTTGTATTTCCAAAATCATTGGTAACAGACCAATTATTAATGTAGCTACACTTTATTTAATAACAATAATTAATTAACTATATTCTCTCTCTCCTTAACTTTCAAAAACACAAAACCATTATTAAAAAAAAGAGAGATTTTCATATTGACCCTTGGATCAAAAGATACAACAGCTATAAAGTTACTTTACCTCAAAATGACATTTTAAAGTAAAATGCACCACATCACTGCCCTATACATATATATATATAAGATTGTCACAAAAAACTGAAAATGCAGGAGAACCAGATGGTATGAAGGTTACATAGAGCGGTCTGGAAGAGCAAGGCACCACTGAAAGTCAAAATATTTATTTGGCTAATGGTGAAAGACAATGGCCTTACTACACTATACAGAAGCAGATGGGTGGGGGCAGCCCATGCTCTTTGTACATATGTGAAGGATCAGATGAAAACTATCAGCACCTTTTTCTAAGTTGCCAATTCAGCAGGGAAGTGTGGAAAAAGATATCAAAGATATTCGTGGGCAGCAGCTAGACACTGCAGAAATTTGATGAATTCTGGAATGAACAACCTAAAAGGCCAAGACGGAAAAGTAATCGAGAAGACCAGATCTTTTTATTGATGTCACAAGGAATTTGTTGGGAAATCTGAATTTTATTGATCTTTCAAAGTTAAACAAACTCCAGTAGACTTACATTGCATACAATCAAAGAAAGCCATCCCACTATAGCCTCCTGTCCCTCTTTTGGTATAGTTTTACACTTTTCATGCTTAATCAATGTCATCATTCTTAATCAATGCCATCATTCTTAATCAATGCCACTGACAAATAACACACTCACTGTAGCACCATGGATGCTATCCCAATCCAGTCCTTTCTTGGAGAAAATTTTCAATCCAATCTTTAAGATGAGAAGATGGCATACAGTTATCCCAATTATTATTACAAATGATAGACACCTAAAATAAGATAATCACTTTGCAACCCTAAAGTGTGGGAAGTTAATTTACTGTTGACTAATGATTACTAATGTGTTTTTTTTTTGTTTTCTTAAATAAATTTCACTTTTAAATAGCTAAATAGTTCTGATGACTGAAGCTATTGAGCTCTCTAACGTATGTTTTATTGATGAATGAAATGAGCAAAACTGATGCCAACTATTTTTTAACATGCAGTTTCCATGAAAAACAAAGTCATTTGATTGGGAACATGAATAATCCAGATAGAGTTTAGTGACGTACACGCAAATCTAGATTTACAATTCAGTATAGCAGAAATACCTTAGAAGAGTTAGCTACACCTAGAGCCATACAAATGGGGTTTATAGAAGTCGCTTTCCAACATAAATGCTAGCGACCAAAAACCTCATTGTATAAAGATAAAAAATACTAGAGAAACAAAAAAAAACAGCATGTAACAGTTTGTGCAGATGAATAAGCTCTTACAAAAGCAATCTCACGGCAAACCTCCCAACTTACCGAGCATTTGTGCACATGACTCCACATATTTCTAAAACCCAGTACTCCCAATCCAAAAACCACAAAAAAAAAATGCAGCTGAACAGACTCCCACACAGCTCCGCATTCCACACACACACAAAAAGTGGCAACCTTGAACACCAAATCCAAAAACCAACACACCAGCACATGCAAGATCCCATCTTTCCCCATCTCCCCCCACCAAATCAACGAACCCTAGCACCAATTTCCCCAACCTACACCATGCAATCACCAACCAACAACAAAGAAAAGGAACAAGACCTCACCTTTTCCCCCAGAGCAAGCAGTAGTGTCCTCAATCCTCTGATCCAGGCGGAATACCTTCACCAACACCTAATCCCCAGCGACCGCAGCGCATCTGACGGGGAGGCGGGACGGGGGGAGGGTTTTTGGGGCAGTGATGGTGGGAATTAGGGCAGAGAGAGAGAGAGAGAGAGAAGGGTGTGGTGTGGGGGAAGAGTAAATAGAGGGGGGCAATACGATACGGATTCGCCGGGGTCGTAGGACGACACTGACATGGAAGAGGCAGGAGGAGAGAGAGGGTGAGGGGAGCCCTCCACCGGGGGGACGCAGCCACTCAGGTTCCACCACGTGGACTCCCGCGCCTGCTCCTCGAGGAAAGCGGACACTCATTTTCTCTCTCTAAAAATCTCCCTCCCTTCTCTCTCTCTCTAGAATTCTCTCTACGTCTGCGTCTCGGGCTGAGGGACTGGGACCGTTCCTTCACGCCACCTCTCTCTCTCTCTCTCTCTCTCTCTCTCTCTCTAGGCGGCGTCGGAGGAGGACTGGAGGAGGTGGGCAATGGGGGATTTCTGGGGGAGATGGAGGTTGGAGGTTGGAGTTTCTAGAGTGAGAAAGCGGTGTGTGTGTGTGTGTTTTTTGCGTGCGTGTGTGTGCTGATGTCTTTTTCTCTGCGGTTTTCTCTCTCTATAGTTGTTTTTGTTTGGATTTTGTTTCTAATTTTAAAGATGGGTTCTTTTTACGTTAGCGATCCTGCAGGTTCGGTATTTATAGAAACTGCTTTTCTATATTCAATATCACGGTCTTATCCAGACTGCAGAAGTCTTCAGTTTCATTTTATATTTTTCGTGTGAATGAACAAGGACTGATTCTGTAAATTATTTGCCCACTGACGTTCTAGAAACACTCACGATGTTGACAGTAACCTTAGTCCAATTATCTTATTCAGTCCTTTTGTTCTTTTAATTAGAGTTTGACCTCGACCTGATTAGAATTTATCTTCACTTAACACGTCTCCAGGATCATGACTGACCAACAAGAACATAGTTCCTTGAATTGATAAACGGAAATGTAGCTTCGCATCATTTCATGGAAAAATCAGCATGAAGAGTTCAAGGATAAATATAATTATTTATAATGGGGTCCCTACAAAAGGAGTTGAAGACAATGAAGGCATGGGATCAACATGGTGGCCTTTTTGGAAGTACACGTGACGTGAGAATGAATGATTCCCTCAGCTCCAAGCATGGTGGTATGTTTTGCCTTGTCTCCTGTGACTTCCCTTCCATGTCTCTCTCCTCCACACGAATAATTCCATAACTTCTCATCAATGGCGAGTCCCATGAGTTGCCTTCCTTGGCTACCAAGGTTGGATTTCGGTATACTTGCTCTGTGAGAAATTTTTTTTTTTTATTGGATGAATTGTTTTGAATGTCAAAAAATACAAAAAAAACAAAAACACCAGTCACATAAGTTGTCGTAATTACGAAAGCATATTCCACTAAAGTTTGCATTGCATGAATAAATTAATAATCCATCCATAACGAACGTACTCACATATAGACAAAGGGTAAAGATTCTCCACAGGAGTAATGACAGAGAGGGAGAAAACTGTAAGAAACCAAAGTAGTCTATTCGTAGTGGAATTTTTTTTTGAAAATAACAACGTAAATAGTTGAATTGGTCAGAAATTTGTGTCTCGTTGTTCTAGTAGAGTTTAAACCGTAATGTCAATAATTTTGTATTTTGTCGTTCTAGTAGAGTTTAAATCTTAATGTCAATAATTATATTATCATTTAAAAAAATTGCTCGTATAAAAGTACAAGTGGGTTTTATTATTTCCAATAAAGTGCTTCTTTTTCCATCTATTTTAGCATGAATGACAAAAAAATGTTCAAACAATAACAATGTTTACACTTAAAAACACGATATAATCACAAGGATACACATGTAAGCAGAGTAGATAAAGAAAGTCTACAGTAGTTATCATGATGAATCAGAAAATCTCATCAATGTGCCAATAAAACACATATGGAGATTTCTGAGTAAAATGCAGAGAAAGGAGACCGAGGTCACAACAACGGACTGTAAAGTTTCAACAACGTGTTCATAAAGGTGTTGTGGACCCAAAAAGATAAATACCATGGAAACTTGCTCTGCTATCTCCCTATCTCTTCCCCTGTGAAAACCAAGTCCATGTACTACAACTTGAAAGAGGTCGTAAGATAAAAGATTAGAACTGAAAGCAAATGATGGGACTTGAAGTAAAACCTACGGCAAAGTTTTACCATTGCCCACTCCAAAAGTGTTGATTGTTGAGCACAGAATACAGACAATGATAATAAAGTGCCGCCCCCCGCCCCCCCCCCGCCCCCCAAATGTCAATACCACATTAATGTTTGTTCGAAAGATGAAAAGAATTCTACGGGACAATCTTGAATATATTAATTTCTGAGGACCCCGAAACTAGAATAAGATGGGTGGCACGAGCAAGTGTCTCTTTTTTTTTTTTTTTTGGTAAACGGTAATCAATCTGAAATTCAATCACATAAAGTCTAAAATCACAACAGAGTACAGTTCATTATCAAAATACAGACCTAGTAGAACAAAAAGTCCGACTCTGAAAAAAAACACAGCCAGCATCAAACTAAACCAGAGTATTCAAAATGTATTAAATTGTAAATTGTAAAGTTCGATTAACAAAACATTAATCATAAAATGAGATTTCGTCTGCAGTAATCTAGAGAGATTGGTTGGGATCCAGAGGCCTGTTAATTTAAAGAGCATGAGTTACATGCTTCATTGTCCTTTCATGTTCCAAGGCTGATATTGCACGAAGGGTTTCTTCTTTTTTAAAGCCTACACCTAAGTATTTAATCTAGTAATGACAATCAGATAAAATTTCGTTAATAATAATATAAAGAATTTTACACATTTTCTTAAAAATTTTATTATTTCGTTCCTAGACCACAGAATAATTTGAATGAATGTGTGTCTATCTTGAATGGAATGAAAATAAATCACCAATGGAACATATACTAAGTAGAAAAGGATAAAATCTTGTTGGGGCGTCTCACGAACCCATCCACTTTTAGCAGAAAAAAGAATTGAGTCCCCGCACAGTTATAATATTTACACTTCGGTCCCCAGCATAGTTTGAAAAACCCAGAAACTACCGGGGAGTGGTGGTGTTCGGCGCAGGTAAAAAACCCTTCCATTGCTTCCTTCCTAGGGTGCCACAGGAAAAAGACAAAAGAAGCTGAGGAAGAAGAGAGCTTTTTCGGAGGTTTTAGCTCGGATTTCCGGCCGGAGGCTGGCGGAGGAATTGCTCGATTTCCGCGGGCTCCGGCGATTGTGATCCTACCGGATCCCTCTTAGGTTCCCGCGGGGAAGAGCAAAGCGTCACATTTCGGTTCTCTCTGCACCGTCTTCTTCTACAGCTTCCTGTACTGGTGTTTCTAGGTAGAATCTCTCTCTCTTTCTCTCTCTCTGCTTGTTTTTGTATTCATCGCAAAGTTGTGTTTTCTGGTGCTTGATTTAGTCGTTCGTGCTTTGTTGTAGATGCTATTGTTTTTTTCCAGTACAAGTTTTACTCCATATTGATAAAAGAAGGAAGCTATAGTGATTTATGTGCTGGTTTAGGTTTAATGTATTTCACTGACTGGCTACGATCGGTAAGCAGCTAGTAGTTTAGGTTTAAGTGGAATGGTGTTTTTTGGTTGGTAGTTCCATGCATTAGGTCTGGTTCTTGCATGTGTTTTAGATTTTCCTCTCTAAACGGCGGCTCTAGTGTCAATTTACGGGTGCCTTATTTCAAAGTTGTCGTGGACTCTTTGATTGCTTTTTGGGAACAGGAAGCCCGCTGCCGTATTGTGTCTTATACATTTTGTTTCTCACCTGTGAGGAGAGAATGGTTTTCTTTTGATTTGAATCTTTTTCATTTTAGGTGTTAATCCTTGGAGATGCTGTTGGGCTGACTACTGAACTAGTAGTTCTAGAACTTTATCTAGTTGTTTTCTACATTCTTCAAGTTATTGGTAGAATGGGAGGACAGTAGAAGTGCAAAATGATGGTCTTATACTGCTCCAAAAAAGAAGAAGAAGCAAATTGATGGTCTTATGGAAATGTTGTTTGGCTCATCACCATTTCTACAAGGTAAAGACAAGAAATTTATCCATAGTTTTAAATTTTTGTTTGTCAGAGATGGTAACATAAGTTTGGGCCTCTTGGATTTTCAGACTAGTCATGCTAATAGTCTGTTTCATTCATGTATGTCAAGGGCAAAACATGGTATGTAAAACCATGGAGGAGGGGGAGGAAAGTGAGAAAGAAGGATGCTTACATTACCTAGGTGCGTGGTATAGCCATATTAGACGGGGAAAGAGATTGGTTAAGATGGAACAAGAAAAGGGAGACACATCCAAGTTCGTTGATTTACTAGAAGGAGATTTTCTCTTTTTAGCCAAAACATGTTTCAGGCCTTGAACCTTGTTTCACTCTTTTGGTCGTAAGGACACTTTAAGATACACATGGTTATAGACAAACCAAGGTCCAAATCATGGTAACCTGGTCATACCAGAGTTGCTCATGAGATGAATAATTTTTATACGAGGGCCAGGATGTTGTATCAATGCATGCAACTACCATGCTTGCTCTCTAGTTTTCTCTTTTTTTAGATTCTAACCTTGCTTATCGATTTATCATACCAAAAATGCATGTGATTAAAATTACGTTACAGTCCATTTATCATGACTCCATTTTGTCTTAAAAGACCTCATCTTAAGGACTGAAGTTTTATATAATTTTATCATTTGTTAAAACTAAATACTTTATTCAACGTAAAAAAAAAAGGTTATGAAATTAGAATATGTACTACATCATTAGGAGATTATATTATAATATACTTGGATTTTTAATATTTTCTGCAGAAAAAATTGTAAAGAAGGCCACCTGTAGCCAACATGTAGCATCATTTTTTCCTATTTATAAAGTGCGTAGTAAATGATGAAGCATGAAAAAATGGCTGAAACAAAGACCTGATATCGTTGGCGTATAATTCCCACAAAGCCCATGATGGTATCTGATCTTTGACAAATACCTTGGAAAATGCTCTAAGAGTGAACTACAACAGTTATTTTTCTTCGAAAACTTCTTATTTCATTTTTTTGAAAACAGGAATTATCAACTTTTTTTCCATTGTCAATAATGGGCATTCTTACCCTTTTGGTCATGAAACTAAACATTTTTTATTATTTCACCTCCTTTCATGGTTCTTATTCTTGCCTATTGACTTTGATTCATCAGTTCATAAAGACTGCTCATTCAGATTTTCTACTCTTTCAGTGTCAATCGCTACAATCTGGTTTATTAATAACTGAACTGTCACTGATCAAAATAATAATAATTTAACTCCCTTTTTTTTCTTTTCACTCTTTTACAAGAGGATGTAACATGAGGATCTAATTCAGCTCAATTTTTTGTTTGAACTCCTTTTACAAGAAACACGAGGTGTTTAGTTTATTGGACCTGTTAGACATGTTGCTTTGAAGCTAAATCCAAAGCTCGCTGTGTCAGAGTACATCAGTCTATGAACATCTAGTCAGAACTGTTGGCTCCTCTTAGGAAAATTGTCCAGAATGAGAAGAAAATAACATGTGCTAATGGGGCACTCAAGGAACTCTAAAGATTTCCATTGATGATGCAATGGAAAACAAGTTGGAAGGAGGTGGCCCCACAAAACAGAGATCTATGCAGGTATCTTTCGGTTCCGTTAATGATGACCACAGGCCTTCTGAGGTGAATGCATCTGGAAGTGTCAGACCTGTATTGAACTATTCAATTCAAACAGGTGAGGAGTTTGCTCTTGAATTTATGTTAGAACGGACAAATCACAAAAAAGCTTCTGATGAGAGTGCATTTGGAGATCAGAATATCAATAATATGGTGTCCACAGATGGTATTACTGAAAATTTGCATTCAAGTGTGGAAGGTGCACCCTCACTACAAAAAAAAGGAATCTCTAAAATTGATGATGGGAGTCATTGTGAACTTCCAAGAGCAGCACTAGGTGAAGGCAGTAGTAGAGAAACCTCTCACGGACATGCTTGTATGGTATCTCCTGAAACATCATCTAAGGTGAAATTATTTTGCAGTTTTGGGGGTAGAATTTTACCTCGACCAAGTGACGGCAATCTCAGGTATGTAGGAGGTGATACACATATCATTCGAGTGTGCAAGGACATTTCTTGGCAGGAAATGTTGCAAAGGATGTCAGCAATTTATAACCAAACACATACAATTAAATATCAGCTGCCAGGGGAAGACCTGGATTCCTTGGTATCCATATCCTGTGATGAGGACTTGCAGAACATGATGGAAGAGTGCAATGTCATAGTGGATGGTGACAGATCACAGAAACTTAGGATGTTTCTTTTTTCTTCAAAGGATGCAGATGAGATGCAGTTTGGTTTGGGCACTAGGGAAGGTGATTCTGAAGTTCAGTATGTAGCTGCAGTAAATGGGATGGACCTAGTTTCTGGGAGAAGCTCTGATGGCCATGTGTTAGCAAAAACATCTGCAAATGACTTGGAGCTGTTTCTGAATCATAATAAAGAAAGTAGCCAAGTGACCATGAACAGTGTTGAAATGGAGTCAGCCAAGTTGAATGTTATACCTCTGACAGGACCTTTGGCCTCTGCAGTTAAAACTTCACATATTCCGCCAATGGATACAAACTTGCATAACCACTTTGAGTCCAATTTGCACTCTCATGAGGGCCATATTGGAGATGTTGCAGAAGGTGATAGCGACTCACACATTGGTAACCATACCAGTGACAACTTCCAAAACATTGACTGCAAGACATTGATTGGACAACATATCACTGAGAGACTTGGCAATGGTTTTAGAGAATGTGATGCAAAAGCTGCTGCCAAAGAGGTGATTTCAAATAATTATGGTTCTATCCAGCAAATGAATGACTGTAATCCCACTGTATCATTGGAAAATGAATCTTTCCCAACGAGGCAACAACATATTGGTACTGCAAACTTCAAAGAAGAATCCTGCAGTAGTTCTGCATCAGAATACACAACTTTGATGTCTTCAAAAAGGATCATGAATCCTGAACAAAATTCTTCGACACTTGAAGCTGGTAATTCTGGTCACACACATGAATTGAATGATGATGATCATTCACACACTTCTACTGAAGTTTTTGCTCATGGGTTTTCCAACTATGAGGTTGATGTGAGTGATTGCAGTTATAGTCGTCTACCTTCACATTCTTTTCAAGTTTACCATTCTGAAAGGATCCCAAGAGAACAGGCTCAGTTAATAAATCGATTGTCCAAATCTGATGACTCAATTGGAGCTCAGTTTCTAACAGTAAATTCAAATCTATCACAGGACTCTACCTGCGAGTCTTTTGATCCATTTTATCATGGAGCTAAACAGCCTACATTGTCAACAAAACAGACATGCCATGGCGCTTTGACCGTCGAGGATGGACTTAAGCAGATAGAAAATTACAGGGAGTTTGCTGATGCCATCATGGAAACGAGTCACTGTGAAGCTGTCTTAAATACTGAAAGTAAAAAACCTGAAGACTTTGCACATCACCATTTGTTGCGTGTTAATGAATGCTCAACCTGTCAAAGTATGCATAATTCAAGTGAAGCTGCGACTAACCAAATGGTGTGCGGTGCTCATGACCAAGCTAAAGCTCAAACTGATGATCTAGGACATGCTGTTGGGCTGAAGTCTAAAATATCAGATTTAGATGATTCCACATTGATGCTTGCATATGACAAGAAGACCATTATTGAAGAAGGGTTTTTGTGTAAAGCTCCTGAAAATAGACCTTTACAAAGTTATTTGCCAGATGTTGAAAATGGCAACACTAAAGGTCAACCAAAGGAACCATTAAATGGTGATTCTAAGTTAGATAAATGGAAATCTTCCACAGGAGCTGTCTTCAAATCGCAGGTTGCTCCTGCTTCTGACCATTCTGATGTTACTTGGGAGGAGAAGTCCAAACGGGTGCATTTAAATAATGCTGTCCGAGATGACAATGTTGCTCGGCCCGAGAGCTTCACTGCAGCCCTACCTCTAGCAGAATCATCAGCTTTTGACTCTGAACCACAGAAGAGAGATATTCTTACTGAAATCAATGATAGGTTCCCTCCAGGCCTGCTATCTAACATCTTCTCCATAGTTAGAAATACTGAGGGTGTTTCAAGTCCCCTCTACAATGGCCAAACCACATTGAGCATGAACGTGCAGAATCCTGAACCCAGAAATTGGTCTTATTTTCGAAACTTTGCCCAAGATCAGTTTGACCATAACAATGTTTCTCTTATGGATCAGGACCATATTGGCTATCCTTCTCTACTTACAATGGCAGAAGAGGTGATTCACAGTCCATATGTTTCTAAAACATTAAAATTGAAGAGAGTGAATTGGATTATGCGAATTATAATATTTATTGTTCTGATGGACAGCCAGAAAAATCTGGTATTGTTGATAGTGATGATATTTCTCTTGATCATATTTTGGTGCAGGTAAAAATGGACATGGGTGGTGAAAGTATGCAGGTAGAAAATCCATTTCTAGTAGTAGGTGTAAATCTACGAAGATCTGTCTCAGATTCTGAGGTATTTTTAATGTTCTTAAGCTTAGTTCTATCTTTTTTCTTTGATATTGTCGAAGCTTGTTTCTTTCACATTAACTCAACAGAATTCCTAATTTTTTGATAAATATAGGAAGGAAAATTGGAATATGAGGATGCCAGTGGACCTTTTATCGATATTTCTGATGATTTTGATCTTAGTAATTTGCAGGTATGATTTGATACATCATATACACAGGCATGTATACATATATTTTCTTCTCTCCGTATGAAACAAGGTCTTTTTCTTATAATATTCTAATTGTAGTAGTAGTTACTTGTATTCGATTGCCTCCACTATTTATACCACTATAATAGAAGCGGATACAACTTCCTAACCACGAGATGCCGCCTGTACAAGCTTTAGATAATCATGGGTTGCCACATAAGCATCAAACGTGTAATTATGATACTTTCTTATTTAAATTATTTTAAATTTAAACTATAAAATAAATATATCTTAATATCCACTAAGAAGTAACAATATTCCTAATAGCCATGACAAAAAAAATTTAAAATGCTGTTTCACTATATGTCCACAATCTCTTAATATCCACTAACAACCCTCCTATTAACCATGACATCTAAAAAATGTTGTACCTTCTTAAATTTAAGAATTTTTACTCTCAAGAATAATTATTGAAATAATGAATTTTTTAAATCATCAATACTTCTAAAAAACAATATATTTAAAATTCACCATGTTTTACATAATTTGATTCACTAACTTATATAATAAATTTATTTAATTTGATTCACTAACTAATGTAACAAATTTATTCTTTAATATGTTATTTTAGAATGTATTTTAAACATGCATAGCATGTGTCGGGTTGTCTAGTTTCTCTTACAAAAGGTGATTGCTAAATTTTCTCTTGGCCTTTTGACTTGGATGCTTTGTGGCATACAAACAGAGTATAAAAAATGAGGATCTGGAGGAACTCAAGGAACTGGGATCTGGCACATTTGGAACTGTTTATCATGGAAAATGGAGGGGAACTGATGTTGCTATTAAGAGGATAAAGAAGAGTTGTCTCACAGGCCATTCATCTGAACAAGAGAGACTGGTGAGATCATCATGACAACTGCTCTAACCAAGACCAAGCTTTTATTTAATATATGTGTTCCATACTGAACCCCATTTAACACCTTACTATTGGAAACATACAGAGTGGTTTTGCAAGAAATTGATTACAGGAGAGACTTTAAAGATTGCCTTTCCCAACTGCTCTAACTTAGATATTTTTGTCTCTTATGATTAATGTAATTGAGATATTTCTTCTGTTTATTATCAGTTCCTCTTTCATCCATTCTTAGCACCCAAAGATTGCATTTGCATTAAAAAAAAATATGTAAACTCTGTTTAGTTCACTTGTTTATCATAAAATAATTGTTTTCTAATAACAGATTCTGGAATTCTGGAAAGAAGCTGAGATCCTTTCAAATCTTCATCATCCAAATGTGCTGGCATTTTATGGTGTTGTTAAAGATGGACCAGGGAATACATTGGCAACTGTAACAGAATTTATGGTAAATGGCTCTCTTAGGCACGTTTTGCTACGGAAGGACAGGTCAAAGCTTCAATTTATGTTTCCATTTTAAACTTTCTAATTGATGGTTTTGGTTTCAACACTGCACATCTAATTTTTCCTGTAAATGGTATCTGCAGATACCTTGATTTTCGCAAGCAGCTCATAATTGCAATGGACACAGCTTTTGGAATGGAATATTTGCATTCCAAGAATATTGTTCACTTTGATTTAAAATGTGATAATTTGCTCGTGAATTTCTCGGATTCATCACGACCTATTTGCAAGGTAATTAGCAAAGTTCAATTTGTTCGTGTAACTAGAGAGAGAATATGGATTATATTGGTTACAGAATTAGGCATCTAGATTATCACAATGCGGGATTTTAGTTCAAAGAGTCAATATTCATTTCAAGTACCTATATCATCTTGGACCTTTCTTTTAATTTTCTGTGATAGTGGTTTTAATATGTCAGACTGCTTTGGATGAAATACCAATCTATGATTCCTAGCATGTTAGACTAATTGGTGCATGATTTTAATATTGCATTCCTTGGGGAAGTTGATTTGGTATTTCAGTATCAGAATGCTACTAAAGTTGCCTATAGCATTATGTAGAGCATTGATGCTCAGCCAGGAAGCAATCTGAATGGGTTTGTGGGATGCAGAAAGTTATTTTGAGGCTGGGGATTTGTGAAGTGTGGATTTCTTTGGGCTGTGATAGGATGTGATTGCTGTTAAAAAGAAGTGTTGTTTGAATTTGAGAGAGGTACCTTTAGACATGGAAATCGGGCCGGGCCGGGCGCAACACACCCTAGGCCTGGCACGGCCCATGGCCCGGGGCCGGGCCGGGCCGGGCTGGGCCCACGGGCCGACGGCCATTTCCCGCGCTGTGCCCTGGCCCGGCCCGGCCCGGCCCGTTTTCCATGTCTAGGTACCTTGCCATGGCATCCAAAATTCAGAAAGTCCTGATAACTGGACCTGAAATTCTGATTCCAAGCGGTGGCCTTCTAACTCTGGAAAAGTAACTTGTTGAAGTTGAAATTGTGGATTTTTTTAGACTTGGAATTCGTTTGATAATATATAAAACTTCATTTTTTTTATAATACTAGAAACTCATTCCATGATAACTGCAAGCCTTTTTTTTCCTTCTATATTCTTGGAAAAACATACAGGCTTGCTTATTTCATAATATGCACACTTTAACATTTATAGGGTTAGAAACACACAGAACTTTGGCATCGGAAAAAAAGGAGGTTGCCGTGGACAATTACCGTGGAACTTCCTCGAACGAGCAAGCCCTTATCTCTATCTTAAATCATTTGATTTTCTCCATGCGAAGAATATGTTTTTTCCCAGTCATTTTCTTTATGTGTATCATGAGTTTAACATGGAAAGAACTAGGTCAGTGTAAATACTAAATGGTATGTACTGCTCTACATTAGGATAGCTTTGTCACTGACCAGTTTTCCCCTCTTCTGCAACACTTGGCAAAAAGAGAGAGAAACAGTCCTCATCTTGTCCCCATGTCAATGTGAATGAGGAGGACGAGTACTTGTTCCTTTTTTTCTTTGGAGTTTTTTTCTCTTGACTTTTCCTTGAGGGAGGCTTTTTTTTTTGTGATTGTTCTTCCTTTGGTAACGATTGTTCAATGTTTCTTGGAAATTACTCAACAATGAGATCATTAATTGGAAGATTCCAATAAATTTTATTTATACACAGAATTGTTGTGTTTAGTCTTAAGATTTTGGGGTGGGATGGTACTAAATGTCAAC
>JAMKQA010054682.1:0-10151 GCA_024699735.1 Posidonia australis | reverse complement strand
AGTGTGGGTATGGTGACATGGAATCCATACCAGCTGCTTGAGGCTAGGTCGATCGCCTGTGGCCAGGGTGATACGACCAGTTATGAAATGGAATTGTGGAATTGTGTTTGAGAACTAGTTTCTAGCCCAGTTGTGTGGCAAATTGTGCCTGTGATTTTAATCGATGTTTTGGGCTAGGAAACTAGATAGAAATGATTGATTTTCTCCAGTGTTGAGAATAAAGGCTTTAAAAGAGCATGAGGTTTTGAAAGAAAAGAAAAGAAAGTTTGAAAAGCATTGTTTGCGAGTTTTGTGAATTGCACATAAAGGTTTTGAAAATGATACCTTCTGACAAGGTTTTTTCTGTGCTTTTAGTTTTTGTTTGGGGCACGTACTGGGTGACATTCCTGTCACTCACGCGTGTGCTTTCTTGTTTCAGGTGCTAGGGTGTAGGAGTAGTTCTAGTCTGGTGCATCTGTTCGAGCCACGTTTGCCGCACATAGGTCTGGGTAGTGAGCTTTATTTATTTTATTTTGCTGCTTAATTTCTTGGAGAGTAGTGGGTAGTTCTTGTACTATTGCGTAGCACTGGGGTGTTACACTACAATTTCCATTAATCTCTATAAAATCATATGCAATTTCTCTTTTCAAAACATTTGTCAAAACCGATGTTTCATTCATAAACTCTTTGTGAATCACACGCATTATGCATCATATTATCATCTGTGGTTTCCAGCCCACACATCAATCATGGTCATTATACCATGCACTCACCCCTCACATGGGTCCACATTTATACCTTATACACATAAGCCATGTTTCATTATCTCATGGAAAACATCATTAAAAATCAACATACTCACATGCAATATTCCACAAGTCATTTCCATGCATTTCATACATTTATCATGTATTTATCCACACTTTTCTAAGCATTTTCAATATTACCCTGGGTCCTGATTCGGCATACCGAATAGGGTCTCGGTCGACCGAAAATCCCTGATTCGATCGACCGAAATATTTCGGTATACCAAATCTTTGTCAGTTTTATCAGTCCCCTGCCAGAACGGTCGACCGAAATCATCCAGTCGTCGGAAACCCCTAATTCGGTCGATCGAATTTCTCCTGATCGTCCGAATCAACGGTCCAAGTAACCACCTGGGAGCATTTCGGCATACCAAACCAAGTTTGGCATAACGTTTTTTGCGATTGCAGAAAACCTCCCTGACCTCTGTCGTCACTTCTCCCCAAAGTGGGAGTAAGGAGCAGACCCCTCTAAAACACCACAAAAATTACAAGTAAAACATGGGGTGTAAACCTCCAAGCCTACTTCAAAATCCCTCAAACCGATCATAAAACCATTAAGCATGTTGTTCTAAAGAAAATCACAAAGCCATATGGCCCATTCGATGTCACTGTAGCATGCATCAAGAATTCCACAAAACATCCCAAAAAATATACATGGATCAACATGATATCAACGTAAATATATCATTCCTCACAATCCAACATATTTTCCTATTTTTTTGCATGATTTTAATAGCATTACCCAATGATTTATCCATTAACCCTAACATACCTCAACAAACGTAGGGAAACGGAAGGGGAATGCGTACCTAGCTTTGATGAGCCTCGCGTGTCCTCAAGCTCCGGCGGTGCACGACACCATCCTCCCCCCTTGCACTCGCGCGACTCCTCCTCAGCCTCCACACTCCCTCTCTCCCTCTCTTTGGTTTCTCCGCTCCTCCCCCATGCCACACGCTTCCCTTTAAACCACTACCGCCTGCCATCCTAGCGGGTTCTGCAAGCCTCCTACTAGCCTCCCTATCGCTGACGGGACGAGATGGGCAGCCCTCCTGCCTAGCATCGCATGTAGGGGAAACCAAGTCATGAGTGTGGTCACAAGGAGAAGGGGCACAAGACACATGGGGTTGGTCTCTTTGACCAGGTTCCCCTTCAAGTTCAAGTGGGTTTTACCCCAAACACGAGTTCCAGTTACATAACAGACCCACAAGCCACAGAAGCCACACCACAAAGGAGAAACCAAGGGCACAAAACACAGGGAGAGACCACAACCAACAAACACAACTTGGATTCTCCATTAATAAACCACACACCAATAATTACAAGAAATTCCAATTAAATGGAAAGCCAGGCACAGATGTTATAGAATCGAGGCGACTTGATAAAGGCCTTTGATCAGGATTGTAACTTGCCTCTGGTTGGTATGTTTAGGATGTGTTCTACTCAACTGTGGTGTTCTAATAGCTCTGTATTTGGCCACACTACTGTAGGATATTCTCCCGATTGTATTTGCTAAATTCTGGATTGTTGCGTAAAGTCTATAGCCATGTTGTTGTTTCCGCTAATCATTTGATGTGCAGGTCCTAATCAAACAGCAACTGACTTGCCTTTGACGAACCAAGTAACAAATTGTGTGAACCCAGCTAGAAAGCAACTGACATGCCCCTAGCATAAATGGTGTATGATGCTCAGAAGTCAGATCCAGAGATACCAAGGCAGAATGGATGCCTCTGGCATTGAGCCAGGCTACCCTGAGAAGTGTTGGGCACCACTTGAGGATGTAAAGACTTGAGGGTTAGGTTGTGACTGTAGGCGTACTGTGAATCACTGAAGTGGCCACAGCTGATTTTGGTTGAGGCCTAGAGACACACTTGTTCACTGACTGGAGGCATGTATATTCATCCACTATCCTGAGCTATACTCCGATGGTAGAAAGTAATGTGATACATCATGGTCTGTCTTAGGCTGGCTATTCTCTGTTCTGCTACTTATTATGTCATTATGCTCTGGCTGCAAACATGTATTAGGCTATGTTGTCCTCAGGCATTCCACAAACAGTGTCTACCACACTTGAACTGTTGCGGAGGAATTGTAGTTACACTGCCGATTCTATAGGTCCGTGTAGCTCATACACTAACTGGTGTCCTCACTGTATATGCACTTTGACTACTGAGGAGCTGAAATATCCTGGCGAAAAGCACCTGGCAAAAATCCTATTGAACAAGTCTATATGCAAACAAAAAGTTTGATCCAGGCAAGGCTATGATGATTATTGTTATTGTTGTGGACTCTATTATTGTGATCAAATTAGTTATTTAAGAGTGACCTATTTTGTTTGATCATGAAATACATGCCTTGTGATTTTAGTTGTTTGTTATCTACAGTTACTGTTTTGCTTGCTTAATGAGTTCATTACCTGGATCGTTTGCTTGTTTAGTTCAGTCGTTTGTTTTCCCTCAGTTAGGTTGGAAAGTTATATGGCTGTTAGAGGAGGATGACACCTTCGACTCAGTTGCCACTACTAAGACTTGCAAGTCGTTCGGTGGCTCTCGCTGGGTAGCGGTGGCACTCAAACTAATTGTAAGGTAGTGTAATGGACCTGGCTCCATGCCAAACTCTTTAAGGCCTTGCACCTGCTTTTTTCCTTTCAATATCATTATTTTTTTCCTTTTACTCTCTCATAGACGTGCAGTTTCACTCTAACCTTGTCTTGAAGGTAATAAGCGCTCGATCTATTTAGGAGGCCTTTATTGCAAGATGGTGGGTCAGTCCCTCAAAGATGTGATTTTACTAAGCGCATACTCCAACTCCTCTCCAAGGTACGGTAAGGGTAGAGCTACAACGCATGCCTCTCACTCTTGGGCTGACTTCTGTCTTCGCCTTCTGTCTTCTCCTTTCTTTTATGCCCTTGAGAATGTATGTTTTCTTTTCCGATTCACACTCTCAGTCACCCCTAACATTTTATCTCCCTCTTGGAGGTGTAGGATCCGTGCAGAGCTTGGACATTTCATCTGGCTTTATTGCTCGGTGGCTCCCTTGCTAACTTGGTTGTCTAAATAGTGACAACCGATAGGGGATAATCCATTCTAACATTGGCAAGCTTTTCCAATTTTTCATCATCAGGTAGAATGTTATTGACAAGCAAACTACCATCTTTAATTGTTCTTGATGTTTTCTTCTGTTTTATGTTTTTCTTCTTTTTTACCTTTTGTGATTTATTATTATTTTTTTGTGCTTTAATAAATGGTGATGCAAAAAGAAAACAAAGGGAATAAAGGAAAAGGATACAGCTCTAGTCCTTGTTGCTGTTGTTTATCGATGCCATTGGGGTTCAAATAACTCCTAGCAGTGCCACTAGAAATCGGAATCAAGGCAGGTGTAACAGAAGCTATCACAACCATTATTTGAATTGGGACTGTCACTGTGAATGCTGAATATGCTGGTGACATTAAGACTGTATCTTTGTTGGAGTTGATATCTACTATGACGGCTGTCTCCTACTTGATCCAGGGTATTTGCACGTGTTGGGTTAGATCTGTGCATGGCAAACTGACAAACTTTAGGTTAAGCCCTTCACAAAGGAATAAGAACAAGAGTGACACACATGAGTGTCGTCGGACAGAACTAAGAAAAGAAAAGAGGACAAACTAGGCAAATGGGGAAGAAGAACAAGAGTGGCATACACATGTGCTGCCAAATAGAAATAGAGAGAGGACATGATAGGAAAAAAGAGGCCCGATGATTCCCTAGGAAAACTGGAAGAAAGAGGAAAACCCCTGAGGTTCCAGTATCCTCAGAGCTTGCAGGCTCAGACATGGTACGGTCAGCTATTCTAGGGTGTGCATGTGTGTGTGTAAGCATGTGTGGTAGTGTATGTGTGGGTTGCCTCCTGTGTGTTAACAACAATGCCTCCATTGTCAATCAAATTTTGGACAACATTCCGGAGAGTAATACACTTGTTTGTCGAATGTCCACGAGTGCGATGGAATTGGCAGAACAAGTTAGCCTTATACCACCTAGGAAGCGAGTCCGGTGGTGGGCGAACCTCCGGTAGCTGCAGGAATGGCGCAACTTTAGGAAAGATGTCGCTCAGTGAATCCCCGAGTGTGATGAAGTCTCTTTCCTTATGGCAAAGTCGCCTCCGCCGTTGTTGCTTCCCTTGCCAAACTAACACAACACAACATGTCAGTTCAACAATGGTGTGTGGACGTGTAATGCGTACTGAACTAGATGCTGGTGATGATGGGGATATAGATGCAGGTGTTGTGCCTCGCGTGTCAACAACAATAGTCCCACTGTCGATCATCGTTTGAACGACAACCCACCGAGTGTGGCAATTATCAGTCGAATGCCCCAGGGCTCGATGATAATCACAGTATACGTTTGCGTCGTACCACCGAGGGAGTGGAGTTGGTGGGGGACGTGGTTCTGTGAG
The DNA here is from genome assembly GCA_024699735.1 of Posidonia australis. Lineage (NCBI taxonomy): Eukaryota > Viridiplantae > Streptophyta > Magnoliopsida > Alismatales > Posidoniaceae > Posidonia > Posidonia australis. The sequence goes on along the minus strand of JAMKQA010054682.1, from coordinate 4,934 downwards.
TCTTAGAAGCGACACGACACGAAGAAAAATAGCGCTCAGCGACTTGCCCAGTGGAGTATAGTCACTTTCAACGCGACGGCCTTGTTTCTCCTTACGTTGCTGCCCTTGTTGAGCCGATGCGACGAGATGCACTGGCTTGACAGTGGGAGTTGTGCGCCTAGTGTGCGGTGATGACCTACGTGTTGGGACCTACTCCTGATGCTGAGGTAGTTTCTGAGTATGCTGTGCTGTGTGTGGTGTTGAACGTGAGAGCAACAGCTGTGGCACCAGTACAGCTCCAGGCGACGAACTTGAGAAATGCTATACTCTCGCACAACTAATGGGTTGATTCCTAAGTGACTGTGATGCATGCTGTGACTAATGCAATTGTGGCACAAGAGGCAAAGATAACTCCCCCATCGCTGGGGTAGTGTGATGCTCGGGCGATGGTATGGGCGATAATGTAGTGGGGTGAGCCTGCAATGCTATAGTGGTCCGCACTGGAACCTCAAAAGTCGAAAGAGGAGGACGCTCAACATGATCAAGAGAATGGGCTATGCGCTCGAACCCTCGGGTCATAGCTCTCAAGTACTAAGCTTGTGTGGCCGAAGACCTGTCAAAAGATAGGTCAATAAGCAAGAGCGGAACAGGAATGGCCCCTAAAACAAATGATACTGTAGCTGATTGAACTCTTGAAACAGGAGGGCCTGAGAGATAAGGTGCAGCTGGTAGAACTTCCGGGACCCTCGTGGTAGTGACTACAGTTGAATCAGTGACGGGCCCTAGATCGACTTGTGTTTGTCGCTGTCCCGGAAGAGGAGATAAGGATCCTCCAAGATTCCCAAATCGGGACGCATAAAGGGGAGAAGAAGTAGTCAAAGTGAGAGAAGGAGGATCTAAGTGTGGGTCCCCTTTCAAAACAATAATCGGAGGCTTGCGGGTCTGCGGGGCCATGGCTAACCGCAAGTGAAATAAAAGGAGCTGCGGTAAAGGACAAACGCACGAGCTCTAAGATGAACTACTGTCAAAAAAGTGACCAATAGCTCAAAAAAGGCAAGAGAAAACAACCATGGGAGGCCACCTACGATAGAGACACCCGAGCTCCTAGCTGAGGACCTCGCAACAAGCTACTTGAGAAAATAGGTAAGAGAAGCAGGTATCAGAACTTGAATAACGACGCACAAACAAATGCGAGTTATTAAAGTGGCATGCCATGACACACAATGCAGATGAATGTCCTAAAGTGCACTCTCTCACCATGCTTGCCCCATATGGGGTTGACCACATAGGACGCACTCATGGGTTTTAGATTTGACTCTGGTCAGAAACGTAAGGTTCCCGTTCTAAATCTTGGCCGAAGTGCAAGCAGTGAACAGGTGGTGCGTTGGTGGCCTCGTCTCCTGCAATAGCATGAAGCTGTACCCTCTACTAGCACCGACACGACCCCAGACAAGGGGGGACAAACTAGCAACACCCCCTACTCCAAAGCTATAGAACAGGCTACTAGAATTGTCATTCGCACACTGTGGGTGGACTCAGAGGAGAAGATGCATGCTTTCTAAAATGATCATTCATGCAATATGCTTTTGTGTCTTTTAGTTGCATTTTATTAAACCATGGGGAATTGTGAGCATTTGCCTCTAGTTATGCCTTATTATTTGTTCATCTGAGTTTGTGTGTTTTATTTTAACTAGATAGGGAGGAAAACATGTCTCTACTCTCTTAATCATGGCAAATACAAATAAAGGGAAGAAAACACACAATCATGGCATCTAAAAAGTCAATCAGCAAGCAACATGGCATGTGCTGGTGTAGTGCTCACAAGTAGGTGAATAAAAGTAAGTATCGACAAAAAAAAACATGAATTAAGTCATGTGCTTGTGCGGTGGCAAAGCAATAGTGTAAAAAGGAACATGAAAAGCATGTTTAGTTAAATATGTACAAGCAAATAGAACAAGCAAACAAGCACAACGTATATAGACCAAAGACAAGTAAGGAAACCAAAATTAAAGCTAGAATCCGATTATCCTCAGTGGAGTCGCTAGTTCCTGTGACCATACCGGTGGAACCCTGCACGGCTCTCCTTTATCGGGTGCGTGGAAACACACGAGGAGTCCTGATTCGATCACGGCAAAGATGGTGAATCCGGAGAAGAAGAGTAGACTTGGAAACACCATGGAAGGATAGGAAAGGATAAGGAAAGGAGTCGTCACCTAGTCTTTTAATGGAAAGACGAGGAAAACCAAACACACAAGAAAACCAAGAAGCAAATAAGATGGAAAAAACATGTATGCTCTGTGCCTAATGGATGAAATGCACAAATCAATGCAGGCCAGAGAAAGGGTAAGGATTCTTGTTACGCATGGGGAAGGGGATAGGCACCCCTATGTGCCCGAGGAACTCGGTCTTTCTAGGTTTCCTACTTGCCAATGGTCTAATGGGTGTGTGATTGCCTATTCTGAATCTCCATGCTAAAGATGACTAGAACACATGCCAAATCAAAGAGAAGAAATGAAATAAAGGGAAAAAGTTAATCCAAGGGACAAATGTAGGCATAGAGAATGCTGCTTTACTGTACACCCTTGGGCGATGAGGAAAATCATGAAAATCGAGAAAACTCTTGCAATGCATCTCACAAATAAGTGTAAATTTGGATAAATCCAATAAAATCAAATTGGGGAAAATAATCAAATAAAAAAAACATGAAAATCGAAAGAAATCCTGGAAACGATGAGAAAACCAAGCTTCGAGTGAGCTAGAAATGCATGCACAATGTAAGAAAATGCAATAAAATTTGCATGAAAAGGTGCGACAAAATATGCAAAATGCATGTGAGAGTGTAAAAATTAAAATTCCAAGGGCCTTTGTGCAAAAAACCCAAATTCTGAATGAAAACTAAAATTCTGAAGCTAAATCATAAAAAATACATAGAAAAACACATTTCATGTAATTTTGAAGAAATCTGGGGTCAAATGTGCAAAACTGTGCATTTTTGGTCAAATTAAGGATTCCTAGGGGTCAAAAAGCAATTTTGCCACTGAAACATGCATTTTATGTAATTCTGTGGAAATTCAGGCTAAAATATGTAACAAAAAAAAAGCCATGTTTGAAAACATAAAGTTTCAGGGGCTAACATGTAAATTTACCCTAGAAAACAAGCATTCAGTCTAAAATCTGTAAAGTTCAAGGGCTAAAATGCAATTTAACCAGAGAAACATGCATTCAAAAGAGTTTCAGAAAAGTTCAGGGTTCTTTATGCAAAAGCGTTGGCTTAAAATGCATGAAAAGAAACTCTAGGGGTTTTTATCAAACTTTTAAGCTTGGAAAATATTATTTGAAAAACTCAGGGGGCACAATGCAATATTTTCAATTAAAACTTTATTCAAACGATTTAAGAAAAATGCAAGGACCTAATTGTAAGAAAAAAGGTCCTACTTGCAATGAAAAAATACCTATTTGTAAGAAAAAATGGACCTATCTGGAAGATAACAAAAGTTACAGAAGTTTTATTAAAAGAAAATTATTTTTTATTTTTTAAAGATTAAAAAGAAACGACAGCCGCCGACGATAGAGCCTCGTCGTCGACGAATGCTAGAGAAGCTTCCAAAGGCCATCCCATGGCCTGATCCAAGAGCAGACGTCGTGGGAAGCAAGAAGAAAAGGTGGAGAAGAGATCCAATGGTTTGGTTCAAGAATTCAATGACGGGAGTGGGCCTCCCACCTCCCTTGCCGTCAGAACACTCTGGTGATGCGCTGGAGAAGAAGGGGGCTACTGGAGGTCACGGTGCGGCGTCTCTAGGCTCCAGGAGTGTTGGTGGAGCATCGGAGATCGTTCCTTGGGGGTCGAAGCGGCGTTGCAAGGCTAGAGCCTCGTGTAAGGTGGGCTTTGCCTACCGTCGTTGTCGTCTCCTCTGGCAAGCGAGGTCACCAAGGTGATCCATGGCTTGAGTCGCGACCCTAGAGCCTCAGGAGTGTTGGTGGAGCGTCGGAGATCGTTCCCTGGGGTTCGGAGCGGCGTTGCAAGGCTAGAGGCTCGCATTTCTTCTCTGGTTTTAGTCTTCTTCCCCGAAGATGGTGACCTAGCGCGACTCCAACCATCTTCTGGTGGTGGCTCCAGGAGGCAACGAAATGGTGCACCAGGGGTCGGAGAAGCAAGATGAAGACCAAGTGAGGAAGACCTAAAGCTCTGGGACACGAATCAACCAGTGGATTCGTGCCCCCACCTAGGCCACCAGAGAATGACTCCAGTGAGTCTTGGAAACAAGATTCCAACCAGAGGAGACCTTTGGCTCTGTTCGAATACACCAGGGGAGGTAGAGGGAGACCTAGGAAGCTAAAATTGAAATTAAATGAGGCTGGTGAAGGGCGTACCTGGTCTAGCAATGTGCTTCGCCGTCGTAGCTCGTCGGAGGTGGCTGAAAACCTTGGTTTCTCACCTCCACGAACCTCCTCTCTCTTCCTAGAACTCTCTCTATCTCCTCCTCCCTTTCTCTCTCTCTCTCCCTTTCACACTTGACACTACCGTCCCTTTTATAGGTGAAGCTCCGGCAGTTGTAACAACATGTAACAGATTCAACAAAATCCTAACAACTAACCAACTCCATAACAAACTAAAACCTCCTAACAGACTAACCACTTGTAACAACCTTGTTGTCCCCCACGAACCCCGCTGCCTGCCAAAGCATCGACAACGATCGACGGTTGTGATGATAGAACCGACCATGTTCGTATGTCTGGTGTAGTTGTATGGTGCGTCGAAGAGGTGCACCTGTCTAGTGCCCCAGATAAGTGCGCCAAAGAGGTGCACCGTCTGGTGCGCCAGAGAGGTGCACCTGTCTAGTGCACCAAACAGGTGCGCCTGTATGGCCCCAGATCACGGCTCAGATCATTAGCTGTTGGGTTTGGCGTTCCTTGGCTTTGGGACTAAACCAGGGTTTGAGTTCATTTGTGATTAA